>JAUUDZ010107383.1:2955-12963 GCA_032361705.1 Panulirus versicolor
TATACATAGTGTTCAAAATGTGTAAAGATGAATGACAAATATGATTGTTGAGCTTCCGAATGATGCGTATGAAGAAAGTTTGCAAAAAAAACAAATTTAGTGGAGATGCGGTGACTGAAAAGTGACTTGATTTAGTTATTCAAAAATCACCTAAAACCCATTGTTTAATGCGTGGTCAGCCGGAGGGTGTGACTACAGAATTTTTAGGCATTAATGAATAACAACCTTCAGAAATTACGTCTTCAACCAGCAAAGTGTCGATGAATGGAGCAAGCTGCCTGCAGAGGCAGTTACAGCAACTGATATAAATGGATTTGAGGTAAGAAGTTATACGTTAGTATTGGGCCACCAAAGGAGCCAGCGTGGCTTACCGCTTCAGCAGTCCAATACCAATTGTCCCACTGATACAATAAGATGATACTAGTAATCACACAGTTAAGAGATCAATCGAACATTGGAAAACCTCCCTGGCAGATGAGAAGTATCGTTACATTCAGTATTTTAGTGTGAATATGTCTCACTTATGCTTGAGCATTGCCTATATGCCACTAAATGTCAACAAATAGATGACAGACTAAGAGCCACGTGACCTGAGTATCAAACTAATTTTTTGTCGGGATATTTCAGTCATATGATTTGAATACTAGGCAAATTTTGCTGTTTCTGTTTATTTTTTGATAAATGAATTACCTACAGTAGTTTTAGATTTTTCGTGATGTAAAAAGCACTCACTCCAGACCCCATACTGTCACTATGTTCTCAGAAGACTACTTTGCCATTGTTATTATCTGTTTGAAGTGAAAAAGGAAGAAATGCCTTTTGTTGATATGATGTTTAAGATCAGTACCTTAATTATGATGGAATTTCATTGGTTTCATTTCGCAGTACTATTATATTGTAGACTGAAACCAGAGAGCACGTTTGGGAAGATTTGTTTATATCCCATAATGATAGGTAAGTAAAAGTTGCAAGGTCTGCAAATATCAAAGAAAATGTGAGATTAAGGTAATATTAAAGAGTGATAAGTGATCGTTTGAAGAAATCAACAGAACTGCTGGAAACCTGACCTGACATTCTCTTGCAGTGGAGATTTGTGTGATGGTAAAGCAATGCTTTACCACATGGGACTAATAGCTTATTATTATGGGTTATTTTTGTGATGATGGAGCTTAAAGACTAAGACGAAATTGGAAATTTCTAAGACGAAATTTATTCATGCTGTATGTATTAACTATAACCTCGGGCAGTTTGTTCCATTCATCCACCACTCAATATTATGAAAGTATTTCTTGACATCCTTATGTGCAAGTTTTGGACTTAATTTCACATTATATCATCAGGTTGTTTTATCCCTGCATTTCTCAAAAGAACTGTCCACTGTCCACATTGTCAGTCTATTTCAAAAACTACAAAAAGTTCAGATCAGTTCTCCCAGCAGCCTTCTCAGCTTTTATGTGTAAGATAAAATAAAAAGTAATCTTCATCAAAATTTGAGACTTTATTTTGTAGGCAATGAATTTTTTAGAAATAGAAATGATTATCTGATATTAAACTGAATAGATTAATGTTATATTCAAGATAAGAATTATCTGAGGTATTTTTCTTGTAATGATACAGACTGAAGCTTTGATATTTAACATAAACAGGAAGATGGCTTCATTGTGGCCAGGATGGAGCTGAAAGTGTGGGTAGAGGGTATCCAGCGCATTGTGTGTGGAGTCACAGACACCACCACCTGTCAGGTGAGTCGTTACATATTTTCCTTGGTGTCTGTGCATGTTTAAAAGCGAAAAAAATCCAAACATTCATGAAAAATTACATAAATTACGTGAAAATGTGTTGTCTCATAAGAATTGTAGATTAGAAATGAATGTTATACCCTTTGTTTAAGGTTAGCTGTCCAGCAACCTTAGGTCCAAGTGGTTGCCAGATTGTGGGTATTGACTTTACCAAGGGGACCTGAAAATTAACAGTCAATTATGTTAATGAATGGGGTTTCATTTTTTCATATCATTTAAGTTTTCTGTTATTTATTTATTTATTTGATGCTTTATGTGATCAAATTGTAACATAATCGTATGAACCTGACAGAGAGAAAGTCTTCTCTCTCATCACTTATTTTTACATATTGCGTCGAAGAAAGGCATCCTGTACTTTATCATGAATTTGGAAAGAAAATCCAACACCCACTCCATCGTGTAAAGCATAGCCAATGATTCATAAGTCATAATGCATAGTTGCTTGGAATAGATGCCAGGTTTACAGTACTAACAGTTTGAGGTAGTAGTATGGACAAATGATGAGTTTTCTTTTGAATTTATCTAGTGTTTGCAAATTTCATTTGAAGAGCTGTAGTAAATGTGTGTTTTGTTAATGGAGATGAAATTTACTCTTAGAGAGCATTATATAATGAAAAATGCTACATATTTACAGAATGAAAATTTCATGTTGAAAAACGTAAACTGAGGAAACTAATTGAATTAAAAATAATGATGAGAATATATTTGTGACTGGTTTTTGAGTTAGATCCCATTACTGTAAAGGATGGCTTGATAAGAATTATTTGTTCCTGATTGCCGAGATTCAAACTCAAAAAATTCTTTTTTAAGGATCCATGGCATTTGTTTGTCAGTACACAGTGTCAAAAGCTGTGAACAGAGTTTTGAATCAATCCCATGATTTTCCTTTTATGGAAAAGTAAAATATGTTATTTGTAATGTTTATGTGTTGAATATTCTTTGATCGCATACAGAAATATATATATATGATATTTGCTCAGTGACTATTAGTATTTATTATAATGCATGTATGTTTTTGTGAAAGTTTTTGACTCGCATAATTACTGACAGACAATTTGTTCATGTACAAGGTGCCAAATACCTTTATCTGCTTTCCTCAAAACATTTTTGACGTTTTGCTGTTATGCTGGTGGCTTTATTCAAGCCTTACTTTAAGTGACACCTAATTACCCATGAACTTGAAATTTGACTTAACATTGTTACACAGTTCCTGCTTACTGGGTTAAACCATTTGGCAACTTGCATGACAAAGCAGTTGTTGCTGAAGAAAGGGACAGAATTATTGATATGTAATTTTATGATTATATTGAATCATATGCCTGTACTAATTTAGAAAGCCTTTGATTTCAGGATGTAGTGTATGCGCTTGCCCATGCCACAGGAAAGACGGGCCGTTTCACTCTTATTGAACGGTGGCGTAACAATGAACGCCTTCTAGCACCTAATGAGTACCCATTGAAGGTAAGTCATGGGGGCTTCTTTACTCCAGTTAACCAATTGAAATATTTTTCTGTCCCAACAGATCTAAAAGATGTATTTTTTTCATTATTTACCTGTTTGGACTTGAATTTGCATAGTTACGTTAATTTTTTTTTTAATGCCAGTACCTTTTACTTCAGTGTCTCTATTCAACTCCTATTTTTTTGGAATCTTTGCATGTCATGTGTAGGTCCAGGGAGCTTTTAGAATGGAGATGAAGTTTGATAATATTCGAAATTTGTGAATTATTGTAAATGCATTGGGAATGATTAAAATGCAACATTGTGTTAGGGTCTTGTATCCCTCAAATTGCAACTTACATCATTTGATGGTTTACCATCAACCGCAACTTAGTTCTTTTGAAACACAGTTTGTACCACAGTTGTGCGGTAAGTTTAGCATTCTTGAACCACATATGCCTTTCACACCTCCCAAGCATCACTGAGGCCCTCTAGTAGCATCTTTGTCAGGATGCAGGACTTACCTTTGTTGCCATCTCTCAGTACCATCTGCTACCTGTGGGAAGTTTGGTCCATACAAGTGCTACTGAAGTGTAAGCCCTTTAGCAGTTCTTGAGTAAATATAGTTACTTTATTAGATTTATGTTGTTCTTTTGTTTGGATATCCTAATTGCAATATGTGTACTTGCAACTTGTTATATGTATGTTACTGATTTTATTATTATACTTGATCACCGTTTCCCTCATTAGTGAGGTATTGCCAGGAAACAGTTGAAGAAAGACCCATCCACTCATATATACATACATGCACATACACATATATTAAATATCAACATATACATATATACATGCACATATGTATATACACATGTACATATTCATTGCTTCCCCAAATAACTCCTATTCCTCACCCCCTCTTTATTTAATCCCACATTTTGCTACTCTATGCTCAATCTTTCATGGTATTTATCACACAAGTTTTTTCTCCATGCTCACTTACTCTCACCACTGTCTTCTCACAGACATTGTTACCCTTTTTTTTCTTTTTTTTTTTGAAAATCCCTACAAATTTTCACCCTTGCCCACATAGATAGTGATCAGACTTCTGAGTTTGGCTTCAGATAGCTTCATGTTTTATGGTTTTGATGGGTTGGAGATTAAGACTGACTTGGGAGGGTGGTTATTTCATATTGGGTCAATTCTGTGTGTATGTTTTGTTCGTGTTATGTTTGTTTGGGTTAGGGAATCTGTGCATAGAGATTATTGAAGTGTGATACAGGGGTAAGCTTTTTATTTTTACTTTGGGCTTGGTGGTTTGGTTGGGAGTGCTCTAGTGCTGAACATGTTGAGGTGGGATTGTATTAGGAAGGTTTTTGTTTTATTGTAAGGGTGTTGAGTGTTTGTGGTTACTAGCAGCTGGTAATTGATGTGAATGGACTATTTTTGTGGTTTGCAGCTTTGTTGTACAATATCTCTTATCCTATCATTTTTTATTTGTTGGTGTTTGACAACATTCCATTTGAAACACATCCACTCTGCTTCATACTTTTTTAAGGGTCCACACTTGACGTCCATACCTCACTGTCAAAAACGTACCCATCTTTGCCCTCTCTGTATCCTCTTTTGTGCCACTGCCGACAGGATGGGAAGGAGTGTGCAATGGAATAGCCACTCTTGTGGCAAAAATCAAAATAAATCTTCCCATACCCTTCTCAATGCTTCCAGGATCTTAGCCCCCTCACCCACCCAGTGGCTTACTTCTCCCATAGTTTCATTTCATCCTAAGGTATCTAACATGCTCCTTTCAATCCAGGTATATCTGTTTCTGCTAACGAAATTGCTCATTTGACGTAGGTATGTTCGTGGTTAATAAATTGCCAAAATTGTATTTGAGCTTCTGGCTTTTGCAGATGACGGCTTTATCTACAATTTAGGTTTCAGCTTTAGCAGGCAGGACAGATTTTATGTTTTTCCACTTTTTTTTTTTTTTACTTTTCATACTTGTTTTCATTTACTTTGTTTCTTCATTCTCTCTCATTAATGAAATAGGCTTGAATACTTGATTATTTATGTATCTTTTTTCCACCAGATTCTTATGAAATGGGGAGAATACTCCAACGATGTTCAGTTCATCCTTCAGCGATCAGCCCTCGATCCTAAGACACCGAATGGCCCAACTGCCCTTCGACCTGGTGGCCCTCAGAGAGTGGAGCCACCCAGCAGGCCATCAGTCCCTCTCGGCTCACAGGCTTTGCATGACCGACCTAGACAGTCTCCTCATGTTCATAAAGATCTAAAGAAATCTCTTACCTTTAGTGGTGGTCATGCAGAGCTTCGGCGACAAGAGGTGGGTTCCCCATCTCAGCCTCTTGCTGGACCACCTACTCTACAGGCTGTGCAGCCTCCTCCTGGCCCCCGTCATACAGACCTTGTTTACCCCACCCCCCCAGTGACACACTGGGAAGGGCAGGGATGGACGGGTGAAGGAGGTAAGGGAGATCAAAAACCTGGAGCAGTCACGTGGAGACCGCCTGCACCTCCACCATATGAAGTGGTTCGAGGTAATCCCCCTCCACCTCCATCAGTTTCTACCAGAGTAGGGGTAGATAATGTTCGGGCTACCACTAGTCATTGGAGCGCGCCTCGGCCTGGTCCTCAAGCCCCTCTGGCACCATCACATTCATCAAATGCTGCAGCTATCCATCAGTCACCAAGTAGACCAGTTCCAACTAGTGAGCCTCCATATTCGACAGGTAGAAGAGACCAGCGAACTGACTCACAGTCATTAGTGAGGACGGAACCTGTTTATAGTGATAGTCGAAGAGCTCCATACCCGAACTATACACATCAAGGTAATATTGGCCTTCCTGCAGGTCCTCAGTATGCCACACGTGGCCCCCCTCCTAGTCAGATTTCCCCTGTGTATAATGGCCCAAAGCCGCCACACATAGCAGGACCGCGAGAGCTTCCCCCATATCGCCACCCTCCACCACCCTCTTCTTCTCCAAACAAGGTCACTCCATCTCATGGATCACCAAGGAAAATTGTAAATGTATCTCAGTCAGCACCTGCAACACAAATATCACCTACAAAACAGACACCTCCTCCACCAGTGACACAAGTGCCACACTCAACAAGCAAAGTGCCTAACCCTCATCAGGTCACTGCCTCACCTCATTCCTCACCTGTACGTCATCCCTCACCAACACGTCGCCCATCACCCACACGCCACCCATCACCAACACGCCCTTATACAGTCAATCCACCAACCTTAAATTCTATTAATCCTCTAAATAATATTAAGAGTGGACGTTCCAGCAGCCCAGTTAAGAATGCCCCAGTAAGACATATTAACATTGAGGAATTACCAGGAAGTGCCAGTCATGAAAAATACCCTTCTAGACCATTGAATGAGGAACCAAATTCAAGGCAAGGTGAAACAAACTCTAGAAAAGAAGATGGTGTAAAAGGTGATATCACGAGAGAGTTATTACAGTCAGAGAATGTAAATAACAGTGTGGGGAAAACTAATTCAGATACACAACTTAAGATGAACCAAGAGAGGGGGAGTATGGACCAGTTGACATCAGAAGGTCGACGTGGGACCAGTGAAGAGCCACCAGTGAATAGTGAGATTGCCCTTCCCAACTGTAATGAACGACTTAACTCCTCTTCGGATACTGCGCTCACCAATCACAATGTCAAATCTCCTCACACCCGTCGAAGTCCAACAAAGGTAAGTGGTCTCGAAGTTAGTATTATTTTGGGTGTGGTATTTAGCCCTTTCATTATTTAGCATGTTTGATTAACACTACAAGGTAGATGAAGGACTGATAGGATTTGTCTGGAAAACTACTCAAACTCAGCTGCTATCTCACTCGAAGGACATGTATGAAACAGTTGCGAGGAAAGAGAATTGTTGCGGTTTTTCTCGACTGTACTGAGTAATTTCGTAAAGTAAATAACAGATTAGAGAAAGTTGCAACACAGAGCATTAAAGGTAAGGTAGGAAGATGGAGTAAGGCATTTCTGACAAACAGAAAAGCCAGGAAGTAGCTAACAGATCGTGTCAACAAAGATCTTTTGGGTGTGCCACAAGGACGTAACTGATAATATCAGACATAAACATTGAAGTGAGATGATATGTATTCATTTGGATTGCAGATGAGACAGTGCTCTTTTATCTTGTTTACTGTTAAAAGACTTTTCTTCCGACTTTACCACATTTCTTACCTTAGTGAGGTAATGCTCGGAACATAGGAGTAAAAAATGCTAAAAGACAATTTTTCTTGATACTGTAAAAGAATGATAGGGTAAGAGAGAGATATGGTTATAAGAAGAGCACGGTGAGAGAGCTAAGGACTGTTTACTGAAATGGTTTGGACACGAGAAGTTGACAGAGAGGATGCATGTGTTTGAAGTGGAGGGAACAAGTGAGATGGAAAGACGAAGTGCATAAGATTTTTGAATGCTTATGGTCTGATTATTCTATTTATTCTGCTGAGTGATGTGTGGAAGTTAATTCTTGACCCGATGGATACTTTTAGGCTTATGCTTTTACAACCCAGAATGGTTAATTGTATGTATTTATGTACCATTACATTTCTTGTGTCATTGATGTTACTGTGGTTGGAAAGGTAATTCCAGGTGGGTAAGCCATGAGGGATGATTAGGAAATAAAGGTATTTTTAACCTTTTTGTAAAAAGTACTCTTTCATGCTTGTAATATTCAATTTAGCGGCATGAGATTTTTTTCAGTCTCTTGGAAAAGTGTTACAGTGAAATGAATGTGTGTCCATTTTTGACAGTTCGCTTTTGATGATATTTTGAATGACATCGTGAATTTGTAAGTTGAATAGTCGTAAATTATTGGTAAAGATTTGGCTAAGATTGGCCATAATGTACCTTCGGCTGCTTTTCCTTAGACCATATCATTAGTGTTTCCAGGTTTTTACATTGATTTTTACTAATGATTATACAGAACCTTTCGTTTTACATTAAAAGATTTGATTTTACTTCAGGAATCTCCTAAAGCTAGTAATGACGGTGGGAGACTGAACCATAACAATAAAGTGGAGCAGGTTGTTGTTGATGGAAAGTACCGTGACCTTATCAAACTTATCAACCTGCAACGTGACACATTAAACAACCAGCAAGTGGAGATAACTAAGGTAAGAATGCCTGCATGTCTTATTGCACTGAATTATGTTAGTTGTATATGAAGAAAGGAAGTAGGTGAGGCACCAAAGGCTAAGAAGCAGGACTGGATTTTACCAGTCATGGGGACTCTTGTTGTGGCCATCCCCTTAGGGGAGTTCCCAAAGGGGATGGGCATCAGAGATATAGATCAGAAGACAAAAGAAAGGGAGACCACCTGTGACATGGGAAAACAGAGTGGAAGAGTATTGAAGGGAGAGAAATTAGGAAAATGTGTGGAATGGTGTATGTGAGGGGCACATGTAAGGATGGGGATCAATGTAGATTCTTTTGTCGTGGCCCCCATGATAGGAGTTCCCAGAGGGAACGGGTATCAGATGTATAGATAGATAGATAGTTTATTAAGCATTTGATAGGAAGTGATTAAAAGAGAAAGACGTTTGCTTAGTGTCCGTATTGCCCCCATCTCAAGTACAGTAATTCTGACCATTGTTAATATTCTTATGGCTTTGGATGTGGGTAATGGAAGGCCTGTAACATCTTTTTCATTCTTGTGACTTATATTCCTCGTGTGCAAGGCAGCATCCAGAACAAATGACTAAGATTTAGAGAAAAAAATCTTCATGTGGCTCTCTCCTCCATTCCTTCTTTTGGACAATAGTACAGGAAGGGAGGATATTCAACCTCCCCAGCTCCTAGCATTAGCAAGGTGGTGCCATGAACAGATGAAGAATGGCCTCATCCACTTACACCCATTCTCCAGCTGTCATGTGTAATGCACCAAAGCCACAGCTACATATCCACAACCAGGCTTGGTGTACCCCAGATGCTTCACATCCCTGGTTCAGTGCATTGACAGCATGTTGACCCCAGTATACCACTTTATACAAATTCACCCTCCTGCATGTTCATGTGCCCGATCACCCAAAATCATTTTTACTTTACCGTTCTATCTCCAGTTTGGTCACCACATTCTTTTTCCCTCCACTTCTGCCACATATGTCCTCTTTGTCAACCTTTCCTCACTCATTTTTTCCATATGTCCAAACCATTTCAGCAAACTCTCTACTACTCCCTTAACCACACTTTTTTATTACCACACTTTTCTCCTACCTTTTCATTTCTTAATCAAACCACCTCACGCCACATTTCATTTCCAACACATTCTCCCTCCCTTGCTCAGCCTGTGCCTCATGTCCATGCAATAATGTTGGGACTACTGTTCCTTCAAGCACACCCATTTTTGCCCTCCCACGTAACTTTCTCTCTTTCCATACTTTCTTCAGTGCTCCCAGAACCTCTGCCCCCCTCTCCCACCCTATGACTCACTTTTGCTTCCATGGGTCCATTTGCTGCCATATCCACTCCCATATACCAGAAACACTTCACATCCTCTAATTTTTCTCCATTCAAACTCACACTCCCAACTAACCTGTCCTTCAACTTAGCTGAACCTAATTACCTGGCTTTTCTTCTTATTTACTCTCAACTTTCTCTTATCATGTTTTCTTCCAAACTCACCACCCTCTGCAGTTTCTTATTCAAATCTGCCACCAGTGCTGTATTATCAGCAAACAACTGACTTGTAGGGCCCTGTCATCCCCCACAGACTG
>JAUUDZ010107494.1:0-19542 GCA_032361705.1 Panulirus versicolor
GAACCCACTTCACAAAACTGGAATAGGTGTGAACCCACGTGAAAACCCTCTGCTAATGGTATGAACCCATCTCACAACACTACCAGTGATGTCAACGTACCTCAAAACACTCTGGCAGTGGTATGAACTCACTTCACAACATTCTACCAGTGTTGTAAGCATACCTCAAAAAACTGTGCCCATCTCAGTACACTCCACCAGTGGTGTGACCTATCTTAAAGCACTGCTAGTTGGGTGATCCAAAGTCAAAACACTCTGCCAGTTCTCCGAACCCACTTCAAAACATTGTCAGTGCTGTGAACCCAATTTACAATACTCTGCCAGATGTGTAAACCCTCTTCAAAATACCCTGCCAGTGGTGTGAATTCCTCTTAAAAACATTGCCGATTGTGTAAACCGACGTCAAAAGACCTTGCTAGTGGTGTGAACACACTACAAGAAACTGGAAGTGTTGTAAACCCACGTCAGAACCCTCTACTATTGGTATGAACCCACCTCAAAACACTCTACAAGTGGTGTGAACGTATCTCTAAACAGTTTGCCAGTTTTATGAGCCCATTTCACAATATTGTACCAGAGGTGTGAACCTACCTTACAAAACTCTGCCAGTGGTGTGAATCCATGTCACAACACTCTGCTAGTGGTATAAAACCATTTCACATCACTACCAGTGGTGTGAACCCATGTCAAAACACTCTACCATTGGTGTAAACCTACCTCACAACACTCTTCTACAGGTGTGAACCCACGTCAAAACACTACCATTGGTGTGAACCTACCTCACAACACTCTTTCAGAGGTGTTAACCCTATTCACAACACCCTGCCAATGGTGTGAATTCTTCTCACAAAACATTGCCAGTTGTGTGAACCGACGTCACAAGATCCTGTCAGTGGTATGAACTTACTAAAAAAGCTGAAAGTGTTGTGAATGAAAGTAACAACTCTTTGCTACTGATGTAGACCCACCTTACAGCAATATCATTGGTGTGATTCCACGTCACAACACCGCCATTTGTGAAAACTCACTTCAATAAACCCTGCCAGTGG
This sequence comes from Panulirus versicolor, assembly GCA_032361705.1. Lineage (NCBI taxonomy): Eukaryota > Metazoa > Arthropoda > Malacostraca > Decapoda > Palinuridae > Panulirus > Panulirus versicolor. The sequence continues at coordinate 1,050 of JAUUDZ010107494.1, forward strand.
TGTGAAACCACGTCGCAACACTCGGTGAGTGGTGTCAGCCGACCTCACAATACTTTACCAGAATTGTGAACCCACATTACAACACTCTGCTAGTGATGTGAACCCTCATCACAATACTGTGTTATTGTGAACCCATCTCATAAAATTTAGGCACTGGTGTAACGCTCTGCTGGTTGTATGAACCCATTTCACTCCACTGCAAGTGGTGTTAAAGCACGTCACAAAGCTCTGCTAATGGTGTGAGCCCAACTTAAAACACTCTATCAATTGTAAAGACTACCTGAAATCATCATGCCAGTGGTGTGAACCCACCCCACAACACTTTACCAGTTGTGTGAACCTATGTCACAACACTACCAGAGGTGTGAAAACATATCATAACACTCTACCAGTGGTATGAACCTACCTCACATAACTCTGTCAGTGCTGTGACCCCATCTAACAGGGATCTGCAAATGTTATGAACCCTCCTCACAACTCGCGCCAGTTTGTGAACCCACCTGAAAACGCTCTATGAATGGTGTAAACCCACCTCTTAACAATCTGCCAGTGGTGTGAACCCACCTCACAACAATCTACAAAGGGTGTGAAACCTCCTCACAACACTTCCAGTGCTCTGAGTCCCCCTCACAACAATCTGCTAGTGGTGTGAACTCGTCTCACAATACAGTACCAGTTGTGAGATCGCATATCACAACACTTTCAGTTCTGTGAACTCACTTCACAACACTCTGCCAGTGGTGTGTACCCACCTGACAACACTTTGCCAGAGGTGTGATCCCATGTCACAACACTCCGCCAATATCATGAACCCACCTCAATTAACCTCCCCAATGGTGTAAACGGGGTCACAAGCACCTGCCAGTGGTGGAAACCCCCTTCAAAAAACTGGAAGAGTTGCGAACCCGTCAAAACCGCTGGTAATGATGTGAACCCACCTCACAGCACTCTACCAGTAGTGTAAACGTATCTCAAAACACTCTGTCAGTGGTATAAGTTCACTTTACAATATTCTACCAGTAGTGTGAACATACCTTGCAAAACTGTGCGCTAGGGATGAGCCCATGTCAGTCCACCTTGCCGGCGGTGTGGGCCTACCTAACAACACTCTGCCTGTGGTGTGAACCCATGTCACAACACTCTACTTTGGGTGTGAGCCTACCTCACAACTCTGTCAGAGGAGTGAACCCTCCTCATAACATTTTGCCACGATAATCTGCCAGTTCTGCGAACCCAATTCAAAAACTGTCAGTGATGTGAACCCACCTTACAACAATCTGCCATGGGTGTGAACCCATGTCAAAACATCCTACTAATGGTGTAAAACCAGCTTACAACACTACCAGTAGTGTGAACCCACGTCACAACACTCTACTAGTGGTGTGAACCCGTCTCACAACAATCTCCCAAAGGTGTGAACCTTCCTCACAACACTCTTCCAGTGCCCGGAGCTTCCCTTACAACGCTCTGCCAATGGTGTGAACCCAACTGACAACCCCTGCCAGAAGTATCAACTCTTCAAAAAAAAACCTGCCAATGGTGTGAACCACCTCAAAAAAATTTGCCAATGGTGTGACCCACCTCAAAAAACTTTGCCAATGGTATAAACAGACGTCAAAAGACCCTGCCAGTCGTGTGAACCCAATTCACAAAACCTGAAGAGGTGTGAACCCACTTGAAAATCCTCTGCTTATAGTCTAAATCCGTCTCACAATCTCTACCAGTGGTGTTAACGTACCTGAAAACACTGTCAGTACTATGAACCCACTTCACAATATTCTACCAGTGGTGTGAACATACCTCACAAAACTGTGCCAGAGAGGTAAGCCCATGTCAGTACACTTCACCAGTGGTATCAACCCACCTTACTGCACTCTGCCAGTGGTGTGAACCCATGTCACAGCAATTTGTTAGTGGTGTGACACCACGTCATAACACTCCCAGTGGGGTGAATCGATGTCACAAAATTACCAGGGGTATGAACCCACCTCACAACAATATGCAAAAGATGTGAACCCTCCTCATAACATTATTCAATGACTCTGAACCTTCCTTACAACACTCTGCCAGTAGTGTGAAGTCACCTCAATATTGTACCAATTGTGTGATCTCATTTCTGTGAAGTCACTTCACAACACTCAGCCAGCGGTGTGAACCCAGTTGATAGCCCCTGTCAGAGCTGTGAACCCTTTTCAAAACGCTCTGCCAATGGTTTGAACCACCTAGTAAACCTTTACCAATCGTGTAAACAGATGTCAGAAGACACTGCCAGTGGTGTGAACCTACTTCACAAAACTGGATGAGGTGTGAGCCCACATGAAAACCCTCTGTTAACAGTATAAACGCATCTCACAACACTATACCAGTGGTGTGAACATACCTCAAAACACTCTGCCAGTGGTATGAACCTACTTCACAGCATGCTGTCAGTGGTGTAAACATGCATAAAAAAAACTATATCATAGGGATAAGCCCATATCAGTACACTCCACCAGTGGTGTGAACCCACCTTACAGCACTCAGTCAGTGGTATGAACCCATATCTCAACACTCTCCTAGTGGTGCAAAATCACGTGAAAACACTAGCAGTTGTGTGAACCCATGTCACAACACTCTAACAGTGGTGTAAACCTACCTCACGACACTTTGCCAGAGGTGTGAACCCTCCTCGCAGTACTCTGCCAGTTGGGTTATCCCAAGTCAAAACACTCTGGCAGTTCTGCGAACCCACTTAAAAACACTGTCAGTGCTGTGAACCCACCTTACAATACTCTGCAAGATGTGTAAAACCTCTTCAAAATACCCTGCCAATGGTGTGAATTCACCTCACAAAACATTGATAATGGTGTAAACCGACGTCAAGAGACATTGCCAGTGGTTTGAACCCACTTCAAAAAGCTGGAAACGATGTGAACCCACGTCCCGTGTCTTTGATATAGGTGTGAACCCTCCTGAAAACACTCTACCAGTGGTGTGAACGTACCTCAAAACACTCTGCCAGTTGTATGAACCCACTTCACAACATCCTACCTGCGAAGTGAACCTACCTCGCAAAGTTCTGTCAGAGGGGTGAGCCTAGGTCAGTAAACTCTACCAGTGGTGTGAACCACCTCAAAACACTCTACCAGTGGTGTATAACCATGTCACAAGACTCTGTTAGTTGAGTAAAACCCCATCACAACACTAACAGGGGTGTGAACCAATGTCACAGACTTTACCAGTGATGCATACACACAACAATCTTCCATGGATGTGAACCCTCCTTACAACTCTTCCAGTGCTCTGAGCTCTTCTTCAAAACACTCTGCCAATGTTGTTGACTCACCTCACATTACTCTATCAGTTGTGAGATTCCACGTCACAGTGCTCTTCCAGTTCTGTGAACCCATTTCACAACACCCTGTCAGTGGTCTGAGACCAATTGACAACATTCTGTCAACCGTTTGAACCCTCTTTAAGACACTCTGCTAATGGTGAGAAACCAAAAAAAATTTTTTACCGATGGTGTGAAGCGACATCATAAGACTATGACAGTGGTGTGAACGCACTTCAAAAACTAAAAGTGGTGTGAACCCACGTCACAACTATCTGCTTTTGCTGTGAACCCACCTCAAAGCACTCTAGCAATGGTGTGAACATACCTCAAAACATTCTGCCAGTGGTATGAACACACTTCACAACACTCTACCAGTGGTGTGAACCTACCTCACAAAATTCTGCCAGAGGGGTGAGCCCATGTCATTACACTCAACCAGTGGTCTGAACCCATCTCACAACAATCTTCCAAGGGTATGAACCCTCCTCACAATACTCTTCCAGTGCTCTGAGCCCCCCCTCACAACACTCTGCCAGTGGTGTGAACTCACTTCACAATACTGTACTAGTTCTGTGAACCCACTTCACAATACTGTACTAGTTCTATGAACCCACTTCACAACACTTTGCCATTGGTGTGAACCCACGTGACAACACTCTATGAATGGCATGAACCCACCTCTTGATGCTCTGCCAGTGGAGTGAACCCACTTCACAACAATCTGCCAAGGATGTAAGCCCTCCTCACAATAATCTACCAGTGGTGTGAGCCTACCTCACAATATTTTGCCAGAGTTGTGAACCCTCCTCATAACACTCGACCAGCTTTGCGATCCAACGTCACAACACTGCCAGAGGAGGAAACCTACCTGAGAACAATCTGCCATGGTGTGAACCCACCTCAAAACATTCTGCCAGTGATATGAACACTCCTCACAACACTCTATCAGTGTTGTGATCCCACTTCACAACACTATGCCTGTAGTGTGAACCCAGCTGACAACATTCTGCTAGTAATGTGAACCCATCTCAAAACACTCAGTCGGAGGTGTGACCCCACTTCACAACGCTATGCCAGTGGAGTGAACCCACCTCGCAACACTCTATCAGTGGGGTAAAACTAACTGAAGACTTTGTCAGTATTGAGAAACCACCTCACAACACTGCCAGTTTTGTGAACTCAAGTCACAACAATCTGCCAAGATTTAAGCCCTCCTCACAACACACTACAATTGGTGTTAACCCGCATCACAACAATCCGCCAGTGGTGTGAATCCACCTCACAACACTCAACCACTGTTGTGAAACAACTTAAAAACACTCTCTCACTGGTGTGAACGCGCTTGAAAACATTCTGCCAGTGATGTGAACCCTCCTCACAACACTCTACCAGTGTTCTGAACCCACTTCACAATACTGCTAATAGTGTGACCCCAACTCAAAACATTCTGACAGTGATGTAATCCCTCCTCACAACACCCTGCCAGTGTTGTGAACCCACCTCACAACACCATGCAAGTGGTGTGAACCCACGTAAGAACACTCTGTTAGTGGTGTGAACCCATCTCACAACAATCTGCCAGTGGTGTGAACCAACATCACAACACTTTTCCAGTGTTGTAAACCCACGTCACAAAATTCTGCCAGTGGCGTGAACTTACCTCACAAAACCCTGCCAGAGGAGTGAGTCCGTCAGGACACTCTAACAGTGGTGAGAACCTCCCCCCCCCCCCTCGACACTGCCAGTGTTGTGAACCTATGTCAAAATACTACTAATGGTGTAAGCCCACATCACAACACTTTACCAGTTGTGTGAACCCATATCACAACATTACCAGTGCTGTGAACCAATCTCATAACACTCTACCAGTTATGTGAACCTGCCTCATATAACTCTGCTAGTGGTGTAAACCCACCCAACAACACTCTGTGAATGGTGTGAGCCCACCTTACATTAATCATCCAGTGGTGTGAACCTACCTCACAGCAATCTGCTAGTGGTGTAAGCCCACCTCACAAAAATCTGCCAAGGTTGTGAACCCTCTCACAACACATCTAGTGCTCTAAGCCCCACCCTCACAACACTCTGCCAGTAATGTGAACTCACCTAACAATACTATACCTGTTGTGAGATCCACAATACTATACCAGTTGTGAAGGGGGGTCTGTGAACCCACTTCACAACACCTTGCCAATGGTGTGAAACTGACAACACTGTGCCTGAAGTGTTAACACTCTTTAATATACTCTACCAGTGGTGTGTAACCACCTGAAAAACCTTTGCCAGTGGTGTAAGCTGAGGTCAAGAGACCGTGCCAGTGGTGTGAACCCACTTCAAAAAACTGGAAGCGGTGCGAACCCGTCACATTTCTCTGATATTGGAGTGAATCCTTCTGAAAACACTCTACCAGAAGTGTGAACGTACCTCAAAACACTGCCAGTTGTATGAGCCCACTTCATCACATTCCACCAGTGGTGTGAACCTACTTCACCAAATTCTGCCAGAGGGGTGAACCCAAGTTAGTGCACTCTACCAGTGGTGTGAACCGACCTTAAAACACTCTGCCAGTGATGTGAAACCATGTCGAAAAACTGTGGTGTGAGCTATTGTCACAACACTCTACCAGTGATGCACACCCACCTGACAACAATTTGCTAAGGGTGTAAACCCTAATTGCAACACTATTCCAGTCAGCTTCACAACACTCTGCCAGTGGTGTGAACTCACTTCACACTTCTATATCAGTTGCGAGATCCCACGTCACAACACTACCAGTTCTGTGAACCCCCTTCACAACATCCTGCCAGTGGTATGAGCGCAGTTGACAACACTCTGCCAGAGGTGTGAACCCTCTTCAAAGCACTTTGCCAGTGGTGTGAACCCACCTGAAAAAATCTTTGCCAATGGTGTGAACCGACGTCACAAGACCCACTTCACAAAACTGAAAGAGTTGTGAACCCACGTCACAACCCTTTGCTAATGATGAGAACCTATTTCAAAACACTCTACCAGTGGTGTGAAGGTACCTTAGAACACTCTACCAGTGTTCTGAACCCACTTCTCATCGGTATGCCAGTGGTGAAAACCAAGGTGAGCACAATCTGCCAGTGGTGTGAACCCACCTCAAAATATTCTGCCAGTGATGTGAACCAACCTCACAACACCCTGCCAGTGTTGTTATCCCACTTCACAACACTATGCCAGTGGTGTGAACCCACCTGACAACATTTTGCCGATAGTGTGAACCCACATCAAAACACTCAGACAGCGGTGTGAACCCACTGCAAAACATTATACCAGTGGAGTGAGCCCAGGAAACAACACTATGTCAGTGGTGTGAACCCACCTCACAACAATCTGCCAGTGGTTTGAACCAACCTTACAACACTCTACAAATGGTGTGAACCCACCTCAGAGCACTCTTCCAGTGGTGTGAACCTACATCACAAATCTCTGTCTGAGGGAATGATCCATGTCAGTAAGCTCTACCAGTGGTGTGAACCCGCCTCACAACACTGCCACTGGTGTGGACCCCATGTCACAACACTCGGCTAACGGTGTAGACCCATGTCACAACACAACCAGTGGTATGAACCCACATCGCAACACTCTTCCAGAGGCTTGAACATTCCTCACAACACTCTGCCAGTCGTTTGATCCCCTCTCACAAAAGCCTGCTAGTTCTGTGAACCCATGTCACAACTGTCTTCCAGTGGTGTGAACCTACCTCAGAACACACAGCTAGAGGTGTGAACCCTCTTCACAGTACTCTACCAATGGTGCGAACCTACCTGACAAAATTTTCCTTGTGGTGTAAACGGACGTCACAACCCCGCCAATGGTGTGAGCTCGTCTCACACAACTCTGCTAATAGTGTGAATCCAACTCAAAACATTCTAACAGTGGTGTAAACCTACCTCCCAAAACAAAGAGTGGTTTGAAGCGAAGTCACAACGGTCTGCTAGTGGTGTGAACCCACCTCACAACATTCTGCCATTGGTGTGTTCCCATCTCAACAAATTCTGCCAGTGGTGTAAAGAAACGTCAAATCTGACAGTGGTGTGAACCCACCTCATGATACTTTCTCAGTAGTGTGAACCCACCTCATATCACTCGAAGAGTGGTGTGAACCCACTTCACAATATTTTGTCCCTGATGTGAACCCACATCACAACACTCTCTCAGTGGTGTCATCCCACCTCACAACACTCTACTAGAGGTGTGAAAATAACTCAAGACTTTGCCAGTTGTATCACTTTGCCAGTGGTATGAACCCAAGTTACAACAATCTGTCAGTGAAGTGAACCCAAGTCACAACGATCTGCTCAGATTTGAACCCTCCTCACAGCACGCTGCAATTGATGGGAACCCACCTCACAACAATCTGCCAATGGTGTGAATCCACCTCTCAACACTCTACCACTGTTGTGAAACAACTTGAAAACACTAAGTGATGTGAACCAACCTCACATTACTCAGCAAGCGGTGTGAACCTGCCTCACAGCAATCTGCCTGTGGCGTAAACCGACTTGACAACAATCTTCAAAGGGTGTGAACCCTTTTCACAGCACATCCAGCGCTCTAAATCCCCCCTCACAACAATCTGCCAGTGGTGTGAACTCACCTCACAATACTATACCAGTTGTGAGATCCAACGCCACAACACTTCCAGTTCTGTGAATCCAGTTCACGACAACCTGCCAATGGTGTGAAACCAAATGACAGGACTGTGTCTGAGGTGTTAACACTTTTCAAAACACTCTGCTAATGGTGTGAAACCATCCGAAAAAACTTTGCCAGTGGTGTGAACTAAGGTCAAAACAACCTGCCATTGGTGTGAACCCACTTCGAAAAAATGGAAGTGGTGTGAACCCGCGTCACATTTCTCTCATTTTGGTGAGAACCCTCCTCAAAACACTACCAGTAGTGTGAGCGTAACTCTCAACACTGCCAGTTGTATGAACCAACTTCACAACATTCAACCAGCGGTGTGAACCTACCTTACAAAATTCTGCCAGAGGGGTAAGCCCATGTCAATTCACTCTACCAGTGGTGTGAACCCAAATTACAATACTCTGTCATTGGTGTGAAACCGACACAACACTCTGCGAGTTGTAGAAAATCACGTTACAACACTACCAGTGGTGTGAACCAATGCGCAACACTCTACCAGTGATGTATACCCACCTCACAACAAGCTGCCAGCGGTTCGAACCCTCCTGACAGCACACTTCCAGTGCTCTGAACTCCACTCACAACACTCTGCCATTGGTGTGAACTCACGTCACAATACTGTACCAGTTGTGAGATCCCATTTCATAACACTCTTCTAGTGCTGTCAACACCCTTCACAACACCCTGCCAGTGGTGGGAACCCATATCATAACACTCAACTAGTGGTGTAGACCCATGTCACAACAGTACCAGTGATATGAACCCATATCGCAGCACTCTGCCTGTTGTTTGATTCTCCCCTCACAGAAGTCTGCCAGTTCTGTTATCCCATATCACAACTGCCTTCCAGTGGAGTGAACCTACCTCAAAACACACTGGTAGAGGTGTGTCCCTCTTCACAGCACTCTGCCAATGGCGTGAACTTACCTGATAAAATTTTCCCTGTGGTATAAACTGATGTCACAACTTTGTCAGTGTTGTAAACCCATCTCACACAACTCTACAAGTGGTATGAACCCACCTCAAAGCGCTCTAACAGTGCCGTGAATTCAGCTCTCAACACTGTCAGTGTTGTGAACACGTCACAACACTGCTAGTGGTGTAAGCCCACGTCACAACACTTTATCAGTTGTGTGAACCCATATCACTACACTCCCAGTGGTGTGAGCCGATGACATAACACTCTAAAAGTGGTGTGAACTCACCTCATTATACTCTCTCAGTTGTGTGAACCCACCTCATATCACTCACAGTGGTGTAAACCCACCTCACAACGCTTTACCTTTGGTGTGAACCTACGTCACAACACTCTGCCAATGTTGTCATACCATTTCTAAACACTCTGCCAGTGGTGTGAAACTAACACAAGATTTTGCCAGTTGTGTAAACCCACCTTACAACACTCTACCAGTGGTGTAAACCCGTCACAACAATCTGCCAAGAATTTAACCCTCCTCACAACACGATGCAATAGGTATGAACCCATCTCACAACAATCCGCCAGTAGTGTGAATTCACCTCACAACACTCTAACATTGTTTAGAAAAACTTGGAAACACTCTCTTAGTTATGTGAACCCACCTTAAAACATTCTGCCAGTGACGTGAACCCTCCTCACAACACTATGACAGTGTTGAAAACCCACCTCACAACACTATGCCAGTGGTGTGAACTCACGTAACAACACTCTGTCAGTAGTGTGAACCCATCTCACAACAATGTGCCAGTGGTATGAACCAACATCATAAACCCACGTCACAAAACTCTGCAAGTGGCGTGAACCTACCTCACAAAACTCTGCCAGTGGAGTGAGCCCGTCAGGACACTCTAACAGTGGTGAGAACCCACCTCTCAACACTCTGCCAGTGTTGTGAACCCGTGTCACAATACTCTGCTAGTGGTGTAAGCCCACGTCACAACACTTTACCAGTTGTGTGAACCCATATCATAGCACTACCGGTGATGTGAATCCATATCACAACACTACTATGGGTGTGAACCCATGACGTAACATACTATCAGTGGTGTGAACCCACCTTATGATACTCTTTCAGTAGTGTGAACCCACCTAATATCACACAAAGAATTGAGCGAACCCGTCTCACAACACTTTACCTCAGGTGTAAACCCACGTCACAACACTGCCAGTGGTGTTATCCCATCTCTTGACATTCTACCAGAGGTGTGAAACTAACACAAGATTTTGCCAGTAGTGTAAACCCACCTTACAACACGCTGCCAGTGGTGTGAACCCAAGTCACAACAATCTGCCAAGATTTGAACCCTCCTAACAACACGCTGCAATTAGCGTGAACCCATCTCACAATAATCTACCAGCGGTGTGAATCCACCTCAAAACACTAACACTGTTGAGAAACAACTTGAAAACACTCTCTCAGTGATGTGAACCCACCTCAAAACATTCTGCCAGTGACGTAAACCCTTTTCACAACACCCCAACAGTGTTGTGAACCCATGTCACAACACTCTGCTAGTAGTGTAAGCCCACGTCACAACACTTTATGAGTTGCGTGAATCAATATCAAAACACTACCAGTGATTTGAACTGATGTCGTACTCCACCAGCGGTGTCAACCTACCTCACACAACTCTGCCGGTGTTGCGAACCCACCTAACAACAATCTGCTAATAGTGTAAACCCTCCTCACAACACTTGATAGTGCTGTGAACCCACCTGACAACACTGTATGAATGGTGTGAACGCACATCACACTACACGGCCAGCGGTATGAACTACCTCATAGCAATCTGCCAGTGGTGTAAACACAACTAACAATAATCTGCCAAGGATGTGAACTCATAATAACACTTCCAGTGCTCTAAGCCCTCCTCCCCACCATCACAACACTTTGCCAGTAGTGTGAACTCACCTCACAACACTATACCATTTATGAGATCCCACCTCAAAACACTATTGTTGTTCTGTGAACCCACTTCACAACACCATGCCAGTGGTGTAAAACCAACTGACAACACTGTGCTTCAGGTGTTAACCCTCTTCAAAATACTGCCAATGGTGTGAAACCACCTAAAATTTTTTACCAGTCGTGTAAACCGAGTTCACAAGACCCTAACAGTGTTGTGAACCCACTTCAAAAAATTGGAAGTAATGTGAACCCACGTCACATTTCTCTGCTATTGGTGCGAACCTTTCTCAAAACACTCTACCAGTGGTATGAACGTACCCCAAAACACTCTGCCAGTGGTATGAACCAAATTCACAACATTCTACCAGCGGTGTGAACCTCCTTCACAAGACTCTGACAGAGGGGTGAGCCCATGTCAGTACACTCAACCAGTGGTATGAACACCTTAAAACACTCTGCTAGTTATGTTTTTAAAACCACGTCACAACACTACCAGTGGTGTGAGCCAATGTCACAACCATCTACTAGTGGTATGAACCCACGTCACAACAATCTACTAAGGGAGTGAACCCTCCTCACAAAACTTCCAGTGCTCCGAGCATCCCTCAGAACACTCTGCCAGTGGTGTGAACTCACCTCACAATACTGTACCAATTGTGAGATCCTACGTTATAACATTCTTTCAGTTCTGTGAACCCACTTCACAACACCCTGTCAGTGGTGTGAACCCAACTGAAAACACTGCCAGAGGTGTGAACCTTCTTCAACGTACTCTGCTAATGGTATGAACCCCCTCAAAAAACTTTGCCAATGGTGTGAACCGACGTCACAAGACCCTGCCAGTGGGGTGAGCCCATTTCACAAAACTGGAAGAGGTGTGAATCCACCCCTCAACACTACCTGTTGTGTAACACACTTCACAACACTGCCAGTGGTGTTATCCTACCCCACAACACTCTATCAGTGGTGTGAAATTATCTCAAGATTTTGCCAATGGTGTGAACTCACCTCACAACACTCTGCCAGTGGTGTGAATCCAAGTCACAACAATCTGCCAGTGTTGTGAACCCATGTCACAACAATCTGCCAAGATTTGAATCCTCACAACATGCTGCCAAGATTTGAATCCTCACAACACGCTGCCAAGATTTGAATCCTCACAGCACGCTGCAGTTGGTGTTAACCCACCTCACAACAATCTGCCAGTGGTGTGAATCCACCTTACAACACTACCACTGTTGTGAAACAGCTTCAAATCACCATGCCAGTGATGTGAACCCTCCTCACAACATCATGCCAGTGTTATGGTCCCACCTCACAACACTATGCCAGTGGTGTAAATCCACGTAACAACACTTCGTCAGTGGTGTGAACCCAACTCACAACAATCTGCCAGTGGTGCGAACCAACCTCACAACACTGCCAGTGGTGTAAAACCAAGTCACAAAACTCTGCCAATGGTGTGAACCTACCTCACAAAACAGAGGAGTGAGCCCGTCAGAATACTACACCAGTGGTGTGAGCCCACCTCTCAACACTCTGCTAGTGTTATGAACTTATGTCATAACACTGCTAGTGGGGTAAGTCCACGTCACAGCACTTTACCAGTTGTGTGAACCCACATCACAACACTATCCGTGGTGTGAACTCATGACATAACACTATCAGTGGTGTGAACCCACTTCATAATACTTTCTCAGTAGTGTGAACCCACTTCATATCACTCAAAAAGTGCACTGAACCCACCTCATAACACTCTGCCTCTGGTGTGAACCCACGTCACAACACTCTGCCAGTGTTGTCACCCTACCTCACATCACTCTACTGGTGGTGTGAAACTAAGTCAAGACTTTGCCAGTGACGTGAACCCACCTCAAAACAGTCTGTCAGTGGTGTGAACCCGTCACAACAATCTGCTAATATATGAAACCTCCTTACAACACGCTGCCTGCAATTGGTGTGAACCCACCTCACGACAATCTGCTGGTGGCGTGAATCCACCTCACAACACTCCTCACCAAATTCTGCCAGTGATGTGAACAAACCTTAAAACACTGACAGTGGTGTGAACCCATCTCATATTACTTTTTCGGTGATGCGAACCCACTTCACAACACTCTGTCTCTGGTGTGGGCACAAGTCACAACACTCTGCCGGTGGCGTTATCCTACCTTGCAACACTATCAGTGGAGTGAGATTAACTCAAGACTTTGTCATTGGTGTGGACCCACCTCAAAAGACTTAGCCAGTGGTGTGAACACAAGTCACAACAATCTGCTAGTGTTGTGAACCCATGTCACAACAAGTTGCAAACCCACTACACTTGGTGTGAACCCATCTCACAACAATCTGCCAGTGGTGTGAATCCACCTCACAACACTACCACTGTTGAGAAACAACTTCCAAACACTCTGCTAGTGATGTGAACCCCCCTCACAACGTTATGCCATTGTTGTAAGCCCACCTCACAACACTATGCTGGTTGTGTGAACCCGAGTAACAATACTCTGTCGGTGGTGTGAACCCAACTCACAACAATCTGTTAGGGTGTGAACCAACCTCACAACACTCTACCAGTGTTGTGAACCCATGTCACAACACTCTGCTAGTAGTGTAAGCCCAAGTCACAACACTTTGCCAGTTATGTGAACCATATCACAACACTACCATTCGTGTGAACCCTCCTCACAACTTTTTACCAGTGATGTGAAAGTCTCAAAACACTCTGTCAGTGTTGTGAACCTACATCAAACCATTCTGCCAGTGATATGAACCCTCCTTACAACACTCTGCCTGTGTTGTGAAACCACTTGACAACACAGTGCCAGTGTTGTGAACCCATTTGACAACACATTCCCAGTGATGTGAACCCACCTCAAAACACTGCCAGTGATGTGAACCCACCTAAAACTACCATTGATGTGAAACAACCTCAAACCACTTTGCCAGTGGTGTGAAACACATTTCACAATATTCTGCCGGTGATGTGAACCCTTCTTATAACGCTCAGTGTTGTGAACAACACTATGCCAGTGGTGTGAGCCAACCTGATCACTCTCTGACTGTGGTGTGTGCCCTTGTCACAACACTCTACCAATGGTGTGAACCCACCTCACAACACTTTGACAGATGTGTGATCCTATGTCACAAAATTCTACCAGCAGTGTTAACTAACCTCACAACATTCTGCCGGTGGCTAGAACCCTCCTCCACCTCACAAAACTTTGCCATTGATGTGAACAGATATCGCAATACTGCTAGAGGTGTGAACTCACCTCACAACACTTACAGTTGTGTGAACCCAGTCACAACACTCTGTTAATGGTATGAACCAATTTCATATCACTCTACCAGTGGTGTAAACCTACCTTACAACACTCTATCAGTGGTCAGATCACACATCACGACACCTATGTCAGTGGTGCAAACCAATTTGACAGCAGTCTTTCAGTAGTGTGAAACAACCTAATAGCACTCTGCTAGGGTTGTGAACCCACCTCACAACACTATGCCAGCGGTGTGAACCTATTTGATAACACTCTTCCAGTGGTGTGATCCCACCTCACAACACTCTGACAGTAGTGTGGATGCATCTCACAGCACTCTGCCAGTGGTGTGAACCCACGTCAAAACACTCTGCCAGTGGTGTGAATCCAACTCACAACATTCTGCCAGACCCCATGTCACAACACTACCAATAGTGTGAACCCACCTCACAACACTCTACCAGTGGTGTGAAACAACCTCAAAACACTTTTCCAATGGTGTGAACCCTTCTCACAACACTCTGTCAGTGGTGTGATCCCACGTCACAAAACTACCAGAGGTGTGAACCCACCTCACATGACCATGCCAGTGGTGTGAACTAGTATCACAAAATTCCACCAGATGTGTGAGCCAATGTGCCAACACTTTACCAGAGGTGTAAACTCACCTCACAAAGCTCTGCCAGTGTTGTGAGCCCACTTCACAACACAATGCCAGTGGTGTGAACCCACCTGACAACACTCTGCCAGTGGTGTGAACCCATCTTAAAACACCCCTCCTATGGTGTGAGCTCTTCTCACAACACTCTGCCAGTGATGTGAGCCCACGTCACAACACTCTACGAGTGGTGTGAACCCACCTCACATCACTATGCCAGTGGAGTGAACCTGTATCACAAAATTCCGCCAGAGATGTGAGCCAATGTGCCAACACTTTACCAGTGGTGCAAACTCACCTCACAAAGCTATGCCAATGGTGTGAACCCACATGACAACACTCTGCTAGTGGTGTAAACCCACCGTACAACACTGCGTCAGTGGCGCGAACCCACCGTACAACACTGTGCCAGTGGTGTGAACCCACGTCACGTCACTCTGCCAGTGGTGTGAATCCACCTGACAGCACTCTATCATTGGCGTGAACCTACCTCACACCACTCAGCCAGTGGTGTGAACCTACATCACAAAACTCTGTCAGAGGTGCAAGACAATGTCACAACACTCTGTCAGTGGTGTGAATCCACCTCATAACACTCTATCAGTGGTATGATCTCAGCAACACTGCCAGGGGTGTGAACCCACCTCATAGCACTCTTCCAGTGACTTGAACCCACCTCACAACACCACGCCAAAGGTGTAATCCCACGTCACAACACTCTGCCAGTGGTGTGAAACCTCATCACAACACTCTACCACTGGTGTGAACTCACCTCACAGCACTGCCAGTCGTGTGAACGCATATCACAACACACAGTGGTGTGAACCCACGTCATAGCACTCTAGAGGCCAGTGTGTGTGAACTCGACTCACAACATTCTACCAGACGTGTGATTCCATGTCACAACACTCTAGCAGTAGTGTGACCCACCTCAAAACACTGTTAGTGGTGTGAACGCAAATCACAACCCTCTGATGATTGTGTGAACCACTCACAACACTCTACCAGTGGTGTGAACTACATCACAACACTCTGTCAGTGGTGTAAACCCACCTCACAACAATCTGCCAGTGACATAAACCTACCCCGCAACACTCTGCCAGTGTTGTGAACCTACCTCACAAAACTCTACTAGAAGTGTGCAACAACTTCAAAACACTCTGCCAGTGTTGTGAACCAATCACACGACATTCTACCAGTGATGTGAATCCTCCTCACAACGCTTAGCCAGTGTTGTGAACCCACTTCACAGCACCATGCTAGTGGTGTGAACCCACTTAACAACACTCTTCCAGTGGTAAGAACCCATCTCAAAACACTCTTCCAATAATGTGAATTCACCTCACAACACTGCCATTGGTGTGAGCCCATGTCACAACACTTCCAGTGATGTGAAACCACATGACATCAGTCTACCAGTAGTGTGAACCCACCTCACATCACTCTGCCAATTGTGTGAACCAACAACACAAAAATCTGCCCGAGGTGTGAGCCAATATCACAACTCTACCAGTGGTGTAAACCTGCCTCACAACACTTCCAGTGGAGTGAACCCACGTCACAACAATCTGCCAGTGGTGTAGACCTACGTCACAACACTATCAGTGATGTGAACCCGTCACAACACTTCACCAGTGGTGTGTGGGTGTGAACCCACTTCACAACACTGTGCCCGTGGTGTGAGTCTACCTTACAACACTCTGCCAGTGGTGTGAACCCACGTAGCAACACTCTGCCAGCAGTGCGAATCTGCGTCACAACACTGCCAGTGGTGTAAGCCCACGTCACAACACTCTATCAGAGGCGTGAGCCCATGTCACAACGCTCTGCCAGTAGTGTGAACCAACCTTACAGTATTCTACCAAAGGTGTGAACTCAGCTTACAACTCTCTGCCAATAGTCTGAACCTACCTCACAACACTCTACCAATGGTGTTAACCCACATTACGACACTCTACTAATGGTGTGAAACCACGTCACAAAACTTTGCCAGTTGCCTGAACTCACTTCACAACACTTTACCAGTGGTGTGCGCCCACGTCAGAACACTGCCCGTGGTATGAACCCACCTCACAACGCTCGGGCAGTGGTGTGAACCCACGTTAAAACACTGCTAGTGGTGTGAGCCCACGTCACAATACTCCGCTGGTGGTGTAAGCCCACGTCAAAACATTCTGGGAGTGGTGTGAGCCCATGTCACAACACTGGCCTGTGATGTGAGGTCATGTCACAAGAACAGGCAGGTCTTATAAGGTCGTTACAAGACTTGGCCCTTCGTGTGAGGTCATATCACTAGATTAAGCCAGCGGTGTGAGGTCATGTCACAATGTTTGACTGGTGGTGTGAGGTCACCACACAAGAATGGGCTGGTGGTGCGAGGTCATTTCACTACGCTGAGCCGGTGGTTGTACTCCATGTTAGAAGACGTAGTTGGTGTGAGCCCACGTAATAGGAGTGGGCCAGTAGTGGGAGGTGAGGTCACAACATAATCCAGTATCGGCGGCAGCTGTACACAAGACACCATGCGGGTCCTGCCAACCCCCGGCAGACTCGCCCTTATTATATGGAATCTTCCTTACGTCACCAAGGACTTGTGAGTCCGTTAGTTCGTGTCGTGACGTTGCATGTTGTTTGTTTGTTGTATGTCCTATATAACTATGCTTATTTTTGTTGTATGTCCTGTATAACTATACTTATGTTTCTTGTATATCTTGTATAACAGCACTTATGTTGTATGTCCTGTAAAACAGTGCCTATGTTGTTGTATGTCCTGAATAACAGTCCTTATGTTGTTTTATGTCCTGTAAACAGTGTTTATGTTGTATGTCCTGTATAACAGTGCTTATGTTGTTGTATGTCCTGTATAACAGTATTTATGTTGTATGTCCTGTATAACAGCGCCTATGTTGTTGTATGTCCTGTATAACAATGCTCATATTGTTGTATGTCCTGTATAACAATGCTTATGTTGTTGTATGTCCTGTATAACAGTGCTTATATTGTTGTATGTCCTGTATAACAGTGCTTATGTTGTTCTATGTCCTACATAACAGTGCTTATGTTGTATGTCCTGTATAACAGTGCTTATGTTGTTGTATGACCTGTATAACAGTGCTAATGTTGTATGTACTGTATAACAGTGCTTATGTTGTTGTATGTCCCGTATAACAGTGCCTATGTAGTTGTATGTCTTGTATAACGGTGCTTATGTTTTTGTGTGTCTTGTATAACAGTGCTTATGTTGTTGTATGTCCTGTATAACAGTGCTTATGTTGTTGTATGTCCTGTATAACAATGCTTATGTTGTTGTATATCCTGTATAACAGTACTTATGTTGTTGTATGTCTTGTATAACAGCGCTTATGTTGTTGTGTGTCTTGTATAACAGTGCTTATGTTGTTGCATGTCCTGTATAACAGTGCTTATGTTGTTGTATGTCCTGTATAACAGTGCTTATGTTGTTGTATGTCCTGTATAACAGTACTTATGTTGTTGTATGTCTTGTATAACAGCGTTTATGTTGTTGTGTGTCTTGTATAACAGTGCTTATGTTGTTGTATGTCCTGTATAACAGTGCTTATGTTTTTGTATGTCTTGTATAACAGTGCTTATGCTGTTGTATGTCCTGTATAACAGTGCTTATGTTGTTGTATGTCCTGTATAACAGTACTTATGTTGTTGTATGTCTTGT
>JAUUDZ010107604.1:0-19539 GCA_032361705.1 Panulirus versicolor
ACTCTCAACTTTCTCCTTTCACACACTTTTCCAAACTCAGTCACCAACTTATGCAGTTTCTCACTTGAATCAGCCACTAGAGCTGTATCATCGGCGAACAACAACGGACTCACTTCCCAGGCCCTCTCATCCCAAATAGACTGCATACTTGCCCCTCTAAAACTCTTACCTCCCTAACCACCCCATTCATAAACAAATTAAACAACCATGGGCACATCACACATCCATGTCACAAACCAACATTCATTGGGAACCAATCACTCTCCTCTCTTCCTACTCATACACTTACATCCTTGGTAAAAACTTTTCACTGCTTCTAGCAACTTACCTCCCAGACCATATGCCTTCTGTTTCTGATGTCACCTTGCTGAGGCTGGAGGGTAAATCAGGTATGAAAGAAGTTTTACACTCATGTCTTAGCTCTAACTCCCTCTCTTAGCTACAACTCCAATACACTGAGGATACACCAACTTAGGAAGACAAATACAACAAACTCTACTACCAAAGAAAACCTATAAAAACCAATTAGACCAAAAAAAATAAAAGATTTACTCATACCTTCTAGTGCACCTTAAACAATCAGTTTCATAAAATAAAATCAATTAAGAAATATTTAAATCAATGGCTATGTCTTAATTAACATATAATTGGATGAGTAAGCTATGACTGATGGCCACAAAAAAAGGCAATGATTCACATACACATCTCAAGGCATGGATATTTCATAAGTATTAAAAATTTGATGTCAAACCTACAACAAACTCTAATACAAAAAAGGGCCATGTCTCCTACGACAAACTGGAAATATGAGTTTTAGTAAAAGACATTTTCAAGAAATATATCAACATAATAATGGATTGAAACCAGGGCATGTGAAGCGTCTGGGGTAAACCCTGGAAAGTTTTGTGGGACCTAGATGTGGAAAGGGAGCTGTGGTTTCAGTGCATTACACATGACAGCTAGAGACTGAGTGCGAACGAATGTGGCCTTTATTGCCTCTTATCGCTACCTCGCACGTGCGCAGGGGAGAGGGGGGTGCCATTTCATGTGTGGCGGGGTGGCAACGGGAATGGATAAAGGCAGCAAGTATGAAAGTATATACGTATATGGCTGTGTATGTATATGTATGTATACGTTGAAATGTATAGGTATGTATATGTGTGTGTATGGGCGTTTATGTACATACATGTGTATGTGGGTGGGTTGGGCCATTCTTTCGTCTGTTTCCTTGAGCTACCTCCCTAACACAGGAGACAGCAACAAAGTATAATAATAATAATAATAATAATAATAATAATAATAATAATAATATTAAGCACAAAATAAAAGATTGATTATACAATACCAGAAATATGTCATAAACATAAGGAGGTGTTGCAAAGATATCATATTCAGTGTCAGTACTCACACATGTGTATCTATATTAGCTGGATACTTCCTCTGTAACAAAGAGCTTCCCATTCATTAATCAGTGAGTCTACACCCACCACTTGGTAACTCCATCTATATTATTATGACTAACTGGTGAAAGTCTGAGACAATATCCAGCTTTAAGCTACTTTTTCTAATGCTACCTTTGCTCTCACTCCTGTTTCTGTTCCTGTTTTCGGCACTTCCATGTATTCCTTAACTGGAATGGATTCTGTAAAATTTCCAAATTTTCAGCCTGCTAAATTGGAAATTCACAATTTGCCACAATGGAACTCAACTCCTTCCATCCATTAAGATGAAGTATATTCCTCGGTTATCCCTATAATAGTAGAGGAGTGTTAGGGAAGTGTTGTGGATGACAACTAATGAGGGGATCAAATATGGGATATGGCTCAGTGAACTAAGAGATTCTCATACAAGAGTAAAACATTCAGCAAGGATTGTGGAATTAGTGCAAAAACACCTAAATTTCTCTACTGCACAGAAAGTGCTAGTTATCCATGGAAAATAACTGAGAGCAACTAGGTACAGTGAAGTTTACGTAAGGGAGCAACACCTATATTTCTAATCTATGCTCAAGAAACGAAAAAATGATGGATGAAGACAGCAAGAAAAATTGCAGGCAGATGAGATGAATTTTTCAGAAAGTGGATGCAATGCTCATAAGAGACTAAATGAGTAATGAGAAGGTTTGAGTTCTATTAAACAAAATGAAGTCATTAATAAAATCAGAGAAGCACAAAGGGAATTTAGACATAAGAAGAATATCAAAGAGAAAGAGTGATTAGAGAGTTCACTTAATCAAAGTGAGTGAAAATTTCAACAGATTAAAGGTATTAAGTAGCTGAGAGTAGTGCTATGATAGAGGAAATGAGATCTACATAGTTGGACAGAGGACCTGAATAAGTTACCTTATACATCATATGAAATAATATATGGTATAGATGAATCAGGTGATGAAAAAGGTTAAAAAGCTAAAAACAAAACATTCAGAACACTTATATAAAATACTGTTACTGCTTTCATTGTTGACAATGATACCCAACTCAATCACTCATTCTCATTTCAGTCTCTTCATAACCCATCCATCAAAAGTAAATAGTAACCATCACATAATGTCAACTTTTTCTGCATTCAAAACAAAAGGGTGCATGCTCAATCTTTTTAAGGCATTTTGGCCAGCTACTCGCCATTATAATAACAAAAATAAAAAAAAAAGCTCAGCAGTTGGGATTTCAAGAACACTGCTTAAAACAGCTAAAAGTTTGAGAGGCTTCATTCATAAGACAACATCGCCTGAAATCTATGCACTCCATGAGAACTGAAAAGTAATTTTTAGAAAAAGTGAAATTACTAATTATGATAATGAAAGACTTACCCTATAGCTGCAGCAAACGGCCACCCAAGGAAGGCTGATATTGCAGTTGTGAAGATGGCAAGCTCATAGGACTGATGATACCATGCTCCCATAGACATCAATGTCATATACCTAAAGAACGAAAAAGTAGGTTGAGGGGTGTGTGGAGGGACAGATTTGTGTCTTTGACGGCAGGGATGGGCATATCTATGGATGACATAAGGACGCAAGGCATGGGCCCTAAATATAAATGCACATTAATGGATGGATGTGTAGGAAATGAAATGCTTAAGGGCAATATGTGGTGCAAGGAGGGTTAGTCAAGTACAAAATCATTGGGTATGAGAGATGTGTGGTTGAAAGAGCTGTAGAGGATGTGCTGCAATGGTTTAGAAATATGGAAAGGATTAGAAAGGAGAGGCTGATTATGAGGATATGTACATCAGAAGTGGAGGAAACATGAAGGGGGGAGACCAAGAATGAAATAGAAAAATGGAGTGAAAGATGCTTTGAGTTACTAGGATCTGAACATGCAGGAAGGTGTGTGGCATGCACAGGATAGACTGAACTGAAGCAATACGGTATATCAAATGAGCTGTTGATGGGCTGACCAACAGCATGTGAAATGGCCAAGGGAAACCATGGAAAAGTTTGTAGGGCTTGGCTGTGGATAGGTGGCTCACATGAAAGATAAAGTGGCTTTGAACAAATATGGCTGATCTTTGTTAATGGCACTTTCTCTCTAAATGATGGCATACAAGAATGAAAAAAAAATCAAAAAGTTCAACTGTGTTCCTGAGAGATTTACTCACTCTGGATGGATTTTTAGAGTATGTAAGTTATTCAATCTCGTTCTGTCGGAAAAGGTGAACCCTAGTGCAGAATGCCCAGCCAATTCATCTTGGTTTTAAGCACCTCCAATTCATATCTCTGCCACAGATACCCAATTACCACTCTCATAAGAAAATACAATGGTCATATCCTCAAAAAGCATCTGCCTGTGGACTCTGTCAGGCAAAGAATCTTTACACTACTTTAAGGAGAGGCAGGGATATGCAAAAACCTTATTCATTAGGAATGAGCAGCCACAGTATACCCATCCCTGATTTACAAAGGCTCTAACTAAAAACATTTGTAGTTATAAATAGAGAGAATAGATCCACCAGCTCAGTCAAAGAACAAAAAATTTGGAATTAAAAATATTCCTGTAAATTTCTGGAAGATTTTTTTTGTTTTACAGTACTGTACTATTGTCCTCCCAAAATGATTATGAAACACCCAGCATTTAGTAGTAGTGCTAGTGATATAACAAACATAATAGCTATCAGTTGGGATAAAACTGGATGTGTTAATGTAATATGATAGGGGATTAATTCCTTACTGATATCAGTAAAGCACTTTATTTTTCAATTTTGTACAGAAATAAATGCTATATACATACTAATTCTGATAGCATGTACATTTTGCGTTTCCAATTAAATAGAATTAAAATCTACATAGGTTTTGCAGATTTTCTCTCTTGTAGGAATATATTTCCCATGTTATAATGGAAGTCAATGGAGAAATGAGAAGCTATTTATGAAATTTTGATTTGAAAATGGTTTGTCAGGAACATGAAAAAATGTTACACAATATAGACAATTTCCCCTCCTAAGGTTCTAATTCTAAGAGCTGCTTGTCCATCAGACATCAGCCAAGGTCAAAAGAACAGAGCCCAGGACTGAGGAGGCCCCTTCCATCCCTAGGCTGGCAAAACCTAAGATTCAAATGAGCACTGCTGCTACATACTACAGTGATACCATTCAAATATGAAGAAGAAATACAAGTGTCATGGTACCAATCACTTAGCAATTCTAAGCATTACTGCATATACATCACAGTGCAATACCCACATGGAAAAGGAGATATTAATGGAAGGAGATGGGGGAGGTAGAGGTGAAGGCAAAGACATGACTGTGTCACAGACTCAGCTGCAATTTACTACAAACTGTTAATGGTAACAATGAACTAAATGACTGAATTCTTCCAATTTTAACTACGTCCATTACTAAAAAAATTCAAATTCTAAGTCAAGCACTAAAAAATGATTAAGCAGCTCACTGCTTCTAAGACTTTTCTGTTTCATGGCACATCAAATCAAATTTTGCCATTATTCTACCATCAGTACTTATTGTCTTTGAAAGGAAGTAAAACATAAGTCTTTCTAAACATACACACATAAGTACAGTAAAACAAAAATAGTGCCTTATAATCACATGTATATTCAAGTGAGAAGACACTGGTGAGAGTAAGCAAGCTTGGAAAATACAAATACGTGTGAAAATACCATTAGCATCATACATTTTGGTTTCCGTTAAAAAACGTATCACTCTGTTGCTGTTAACACTGTCTAAAAATTCTCCTATACTTTTATTTCTTTTACTGTTACCATATAATTTACATTTGATAAGCCAAATATAATCAGTGACCCCGTAGCAGCTACAAACAGTCAACACCCTCACACTGAAACAACGATCCTGTCAATACAGTCCCACCTTAACATGCCCAGCACTAAATCCTCTGCAACAGCACTAAACCCCCTCCCAAAGCACTCCATAACTAAGGACCAACCCTAAGTCGATATAAAATGCTTACCCCTGCCTCACTCTTAAATAACCTCTGCTCACAAATCCTTCCACCCTAACTGATGTAACAATGACAAAAGACATAAACACTGAAATAACCCAAAAAGCACTGAACAACTAACCTCCTAACCTACCAGACATACAATTATCAGAAACCACACTCCCTAGATAAACAAGAGTTACACTATCCAGTATATGCTATAGTCATCACTACAACAATATAAGTATAATTTCAAAATATCCCAAGACCCTTCATGCCCACAGTCCGACTACCATAAAGAAGACACTGAGCACTTATTGCTCAAGTGCTTTGTACTCTCTGCACATGCATGTACACACATCATCTCAACACTTTATGACCTGTCGTACCAACTGGTGGATCCAGCCAGCTTCCTGATTACTGCAAGAACCTCATAAGGACAGAAGGGACTCCTAGGGCATGAAATAAAAAGTATGTACATAGTGAGAGCATGTGGCTTTAAAATTATCATTAAAACCTGAAGAATATGTTAAAAGATTTTTTACTGATGGACACAGCAAGATGCTTACAGCCTTAATGACCACAACAGTAAGCAAACCTAAAGCCTAAACAACCAACCAACCTTATATGACCCTGACACTACTATATTTTTTGGCATTTCATTAATAGATGTTCTGCAGTTATAAGGCAATGCTAGGTGTCTCCTACTAAGGCATGTCTCCTCTCCATAAGGTGGTAAGGTTAACATGTGAAACTAATCCTCAACTGACAAAGTCAAAAAGGTGATTCATGCTAAAGGATGTATGCTTTTGTTTAATCTCTGTAGTTTGTCATTTTTCTAGATTTCTAATTCTCATCTAGCTTGCCATATACATTTAAAATAATCATTTATTCTGCTCATGAAATCATTTGAAGGTATAATTCATGTGTACAGATTGCTAGATATAGCTGCCTGTTCTTTCATTACAGATCTCTTGTAAAAATATGTTTTTCTAGGACAAGAATAAAATAGGTGGTTAAGACTTGGGATATTTTCACTTTGAATTTTAAACCCTATGAATGATGAGCACCCTTCTGCTCACCATTTCATATCCACAGTCATATCCAAGTAAGTCAGCTATGCTCTCATTTCCCTTGCTTACTGACTTACCACTGCTAGGAAAAAGAAAAGCTACTATATTTCCTACAGGAAAGGCAGACAGTATGAATTATGTACATGTGTATATATGTATATGTGTGTGTGTGTGTGTATATATATGTATACACTGAGATGTATAGGTATGTATATTTGCGTGTGTGGACGTGTATGTATATACATGTGTATGTGGGTGGGTTGGGCCATTCTTTCGTCTGTTTCCTTGCGCTACCTCGCTAACGCGGGAGACAGTGACAAAGCAAAATAAATAAATAAAATATATAAGTTCCACCCTACTAATTTGGGAATGGGAAATATTATGATAAACAGATAAACCATTTTTCAGAAACGTTTTAGTAACCGTCTGAATTGGATTTCAGTATAATGATTTTGGCCATAACTTCAACACATAACTAGGCTTCTAAGCTGTCTTATTACAAGCTAAGGATAAGTAACAAAATTCCATACAATTAACATACCATCAATTTTGTTTTGTGTACATTGAGAGGTGCTTCAAGAGTAAACTTTTGGATGAGTTTCAATATTGGTGTGAGGTGAGGTGTGAGAATTTCTCCACGACTTCCTCCAAGAGATGCCATTGCCTCACACACCAGCTGGCATCCACAAACTGTACGATGAAAAGTAGATATCTAAATACATACAATACAGCTCATCACAAGGGCTATGTTTATAGAGTATCCTCAAAATAGTATTAGCAAATAACATATCTCTAGATCTACTACCCTTTGCCTGTGCTTTTAAGCTTTTCAATGTAAAATTCATTAACATAATATCTATATCAGTAATTCATACTTTCCAATGCCCATATACCCTCAATGTAATATCTTATACTGCAATATCTACTCCTCTCAAAACTCCATATCTTGTGAATTCATCATTTCAATCAAAATCCCACTAAAAGACAAAAAGAAGAATAAACCTACCTCTACTTTCATTACAGTTACACTAACTTAGATGTTACAAGCATACTTCACTTTCATCAGTAACCCTTTCTATAAATGAAAATATAGCCTTATTCTATTTTACTTCAGCAATACACTAGCAATCTTCTTAATTGTCACCAGTCTTTGTTAGTTCATATTCAATCATATCTCATCTAAAATTCTGTTTTCCCATACCCATCTTTACTGAACACTTCTTGTGTATCCCTTCTTCCTCCAAGATGACCACTTCCACTTTATGGTTCAACCCTTCCTGTTCTGAGGCCATTCAGGCAAGGAATCAGGCATGCTGGACTTGGAAAAACTCTCCCTCAGACTCTCATTTAACATTCACCACTACTTGTAACCATTGCAAGCAAGTTGTCTGTGAGGCAAAACATATTCTTAGTGAAAGGAAGTGATAATCTCTCCTCTTCATCCACTGATAGATCTTTCTAGTCTTTAGCTAAGGGTATAGCTAACAACTTCTGTTGCTCTACCTTTCCTTCACTTTTCTAACAGTACCGTAGCTGTCTCTCCCAGTGACAAAGCAACTCTCTTTGGTACCTCTCTTCTCTAAATCTAATTGGAAGACTAACATTCCTTCACCCCCTTACATTCCTCTCACTAATCCTATGCCACTCTCCATAATCCCTTTATGAACTGTACAAAAAGTGCTTCTCTCTCTGGACACAAGCAAGGTTTATGGACCTGTTGGCACTGATCCCCATTTGCTGAAAGAGTGTGCCTCTGAACTTGCACCTGTGCTTGCTTGTCTGTTCCATTTCACTTAAAAATCAGAGCTTTCCCTTCTTGGAAGCATGCAATGGTACAAAACATCCCTGAGAAGGGTGGACAGTTCTAACCCCTCTAATTATCATCTTGTTGCTTTGACATCTACAATTTCAAAAGCCTTTGAATCCCTGCCTTCAATTCCCACATCCTTAGACATCTTGAATCTTGCAGTCTTCTCTCCAATCACCAGTATGGCTTATGTAAAGCAAGATTCACAGGTGATATTCTTTCTTATCTTACTAATGTCTGGTCGTCATCCTTGAAAGATTTTGGGGTGTCCTATGTAGTTACCTCTGATATATCCAGAGCTTTTGACAGGGTGTGGCAACGAGGTTTCATCTCTAAGCTCCCTCCTTTTGGCTTTACTCCCTCATACCTAGCTTCCTCTGAGGCTGATCTACCTCCATGGTTGTTGATGGATCAACCTCTCCCCTACATCCAACAACAGTGTCCCTCAAGGTTCTGTCTTCTTTCCTTCACTTTATTTTCTTCTATCAATGATTTCCTTTTCTCTACAAATAACCAAATGCATTCATATGCTGACACTTCACATCATTCAAATCTGCTCCTTCCCCTCTCACTCAAAATCTGCATCTCATCTTAACACAACTTCCTCAATAAACTCAGACTTGGACAGGATTTCTCGGCAGGGTAGACAAAATCTGGTTAAACCTCCAAGACTTTTTCTGACCATCTCTCTAACAATGTTCCTCTCTTCTTTGACAGATCTGTAATTTCACCTCTTAACAAAGTGAACATACTTGGTATTACTGTAATATCTACTCTATTTTGGAAGTGTCACATAACAGAAATAGTTAAGCCTACCCCTATGAACTGAGAGTCCTGTTAAGTTGTCGAAATTTCTTTTCTTCCTAATAGTTTTTATATTTATTCAAAGGAATGATCCATCTTTGAACAGAATATTGCTGTTACATATGGGTAGTTCTAGCTTTGCATCCTTGTTCAACAGAGATGAGCCAAAAGCAATACGACTTATCAGCTCTCTCAGGTGAATTTCAAAACATGACCCACTTGACCTGCCTTATGCCATAATGATGGTTCAGTTTCCCTTTCTCTAGGTACTGATTTGGTTTTTGCTCCCAAGAGTTAGTTGTTTGTGTGCTCCACCACTGGCAAGAACTGTGTGGTCATTGGCAACTCAAGGGTGGGCCATTTTGATAACGTTTCTTTCCCTACACCTTGAAGTTTTGGAACTTTCTACCTTCTCATGTCTTTCTCAATAACTATGACTTGGCTCTTTTAAAAAACAGCTTTTGCATTTCCTTCAAAATTTGTAAATACTTTAACTTGTCTCCTCTCTTTCCCTTTCATTAACCTCTTTAGATTTCAATTAAGGCCCAGCCTTGATATGAACTTCTCTTCATGACTGGAGCCTCCATTGTTGGAAAAAAAATAAAAACATAAAAATCAAAACTTTCAGCTGTACTATACACAATACACCAGCAATCTTCCTAACAGTCAACTGTCTATGATAGATCATATCTAATGAAATCTAATCTATAAATCTGTTTTCCCACAGCCACCTTTACTAATATTCTTAACTGCTCCCCAAAATTAGCATATAAAACTGCATCATCTCTATATAGCAATTGTGGCAGTTTCTTATCAGTTGCACATTGGTCTAGCTGTACCTCACACCAAACCCATCTCACTCAAATTTAAGTACTGCGCCATAATTTTCCTTCATGCCTGTTCACTTTACAGAAAAAATCCTTGCTTCCCTCCTTCTATTTCATCTTTTGGTTGATAATAATACAGATGGAGAGGATTTCAGCCCAACACTCTGGCCCTTCCTAGATGCTGGAGTCAAGAGGGTAGTATTCTTTCCCCCCCTACCCTCAGGGATACTGCTCCATACATAGTATGTTAAAAGGTGATGTTAATAAACAATCCTGATGTTCTCCCACATCAGTCTTAAAGCTCTAATACCACAGCTTATTCTCATATAACCATTATTCCATTCTACACACTCTTAACATCACCAGATACTTCCAAGCATACCATGAAAAGTAAAATGTTCTGAGTTCTTGTGTATCTGTTTTGTCACTTACCTATTCTAGTCCTGATTATACAATAATACCTTGCCTGAAAGCAAAATTCATGTCCACAAATATACTGGTCAATGGACTAAACCAGGACATATGAAGCAGCTGAAGGAAACTACAGAAAGGTGTGTGGTGCCTGGTTGTGGATAGGAAGCTGTGGTTTTGTTGCATTACATATGACAGTTAAGGAGTAGATGTGAGTGAATGAGGCCTTTCTTTCTTCCTGGCACTACCTCACTAATGTGTAAAATGGCAAATGAGTATGAAATATGAATATCCTAAAACATTACTAAATCCTCATTCTTCCTTGCCTTCATAAAATACTATAACAATTTTCCACAAGATCAATCACAATCTCCTCATATGCATTGTCAGATATGCTATAAAAAGTAATTCCCTGTACAGTAATTCCAGCAGTAATTTTCATTCCCTTTACATTTATACACTGGAACAATCCCTGCCTTCATTCAGTCACAGAGAACATGATAACTTTTTGTGTTGCAACACACTTTCCATAACCATTCAACTGTTGTTTCACTTTCAATTTTTGTATCTTCTAATACAACATCCATATCTACTTTTCAATTTTTCAGTCACATCACATCTTATTTCATTATATGGAATACCTTCCTCTCTCCTGTGCCCCTAAATATTCTAGCCATCTGAACAAATACCGTGCCAACATCCTCTACATCAACACAACACTGAGTTTCATTCCCCCATTCCAAAGACATGTGTCAAACCTGGGTGATGGCTGAGGTCATGGCTGAGGTGGCAATGCATGATAATGTAACCCCATAGCCAGTCATGCTAATGACTATGTTTTCACGAGTTTTCTAAGAAGGAAACTGTGCAGCTTTCAGCAAGATTCAGAGGACAAGGCAAATGATATGATCTATTTGACAATGATCTGTCTTCATATGAAAAAGAAAGTGATTTTATGGACACCCACTTTTCTAGCACTGACAGTTGACCAAGATGAGGCAGGTGAAGACTTTCTAACAAAAGTGAAGGCAGTATTGCCAGCACCTGTCTGATCTTAATAACACAACTTTTATATTTTGCTACCTTCATGGCAGCAAAAACTATTAATGAATCATACAGATTAAAACTATTAATGAATCATACAGATTGTAACAAAAAAAGATTTCTCATATAAAATGAAAGGTAATATAATCATTAATAAATTTTTCAGTGTATATAAAATAAACAATTAAATATGCACAGCTGGAGCTCACTTGACACCCCCATGCTTTTTAGCATGATATGCTGAAACATCAACACACTACACTAAAAGCAGTTAAAAAATATACTTCATTGTCAGATGAATATCTTTGAAATTGTAAGTTTAAATACATTTTCTAAACAACCGGAAAACCATGAATTCTGAGGGATAGAAAGGAAAACTGTGGCACATTCAGAGGTTAAAATCTCTACATTTCTTATAAACCACACAGTGCCTCAATTAGTCTGCCATATTTGTCAGATATGTTTCCTTTTCACAAAATTCTTTCTGCACCTATATATCTGTCAATCTTCAAGCAAATTACTCTTCTCTCCTTTTTTCAGAGCCAAGACTTTCTAGCCAGTTACTCAACTTCACATTCTCAATTCTATGCCTTCTTCTTCCAACTATTTTCCAGAAAATTACATCTTGCCCTCCAGACTTGTTTCAAACAGCTTCCTTACTCATATAGTCCATCACACTAATCCTCTCAACATACTACAGTTGCAGTTCTGCATACATCCTTGGCAGCCTCTTCTGACATGTCTCCACATAACCTTAAAACCAGTCTTAACCAGCTTCCCATTTACACAAGTACATATTCATACTTGATTGTCTTCATCTATTCCCAGCGCTACCCTTCCCCACAGGAAACAGCATCACTACCCCCGCTTCAGTGAGGTAGCACTAGGAAAACAGACGAAAAAGGCTACATTTGTTCACACTCAGTCTCTAGCTGTCATGTGCAATGCACCAAAACCACAATTCCCTACCCACATCCAGGCCACAAAGACCTTTTCATGGTTTACCCTAAACGTTTCATATGCCCTGGTTCAGTCCATTGATGGCACATCGAATGCAGTATATGACATCGTTCCAGTTCACTCTATTCCTTGCACACCTCCCACCCTCCTGCATATTCAGGCCCCAATCGCTCAAAATTATTTTCACTCCATCCTTCCACCTCAAATTTGGTCTCCCACTTCTCCTCATTCCCTCCACCTCTGACTAACATATCCTCTTGGTTAATCTTTCCTCACTCATTCTCTCCATGTGCCCAAATCATTTCAAAACACCCTCTTCTGCTCTCTCAACCACACTCTTTTATTACCACACATCTCTCTTACCCTATTATTACTTACTCGATCAAACCACCTCACACCACATATTGTCCTCAAACATCTCATTTGTGTATGTACACGTATGCATATATGTATATGTATGTGTATACGAGTGGATGGGCTATTCTTTGTCCATTTCCTGGTGCTACCTCGCTGAGGCAGGAAACAGTGATCAAGTATAATAACAATAACAATGTAACTACTACAATGTAACAGCTAGGCCTTAATATAATGACGTTTCATGTATTCTACGTGGGAAATAAGTTTGAAGAACTGGAGTCCTGAACCATACTAGCTATCATCTATATCCAAAATTCTTGTTCTTATATTTACCTTCAACAGCCGCTGACATCCATTAATGAAGCAAAATGCCATCCAACCCAAATCTAAGCCAGCTATGGTGCCACAAGGAATATACAAGAATTGTTCTAGCTCCCACTTAGTGTCACCATGATTCAGTTGTATCCTTTAATCATCCCCTATAGTCTTTCTTTCAAAATGCCCCTTCCATAAAATTATCATAAAACCAATCACCTTTATGTAAGCATCACATCCATTATGCAAGCTCTTAACAGCATTCACAAGTAAGACTGGCTTGCCAATGGATCATAACTTACTGATGTCTTTTCCTTGTAACTTTACCATAGGATATTCCAGTTCATGAATGCTGTGCACCTTACTCCTGAAAATTGTCTACTACAGATTTAACTTCCTTTATTTTTTTTACAGTAAAACAGTAATTTTCCTTTCATAAGGCACAAAACCATTTTTCCATGATTCCATATCAATTCTCCCAATCCATTCATCTGCAGAATTATCATATTAGAACCTAAATCCCTTATCCAGGAAAGGGAGAAAATTTTGAAAATATCCTTTATAAATCTATTTACTTCTGCTCTTCACAAAGAGCAATGAGGATTCTTTTCACAAAATATCATGAAGACAAAGGCAAATGTTCCAAAACCAAATCTTTTCCCATACAAACACTACTTTTCTAAGGCATGTAAAACTATGTCTATCAACTAAATCAAACGTGTGATTTTTAACTAAATGCTGTTAGCAGTTTTGACTAATGTAAAAGCAAAAAACATACCAACCTCCACACACAGCAAATTTCGGCCCATGACTGAGTTTGTAAAAGGTACTATGGTTTTTCCATCACAATAAACTGTAGTGCGACGGAGAAGTATGGCAGTAAAGTAGTTACTTGTATCTTCCACAACGAATGCAAATTGCGGTAGGAGGCCCTCAAGGTAGCTATATGTCTGTGGCACTAACTCTTGCAGAAAAACTATATCTACCATTTCTCTGGAAAGAAAAAAGTTAATAAAATATCAGCTAAGTAAACCTACATGTCTATTCATCATCATTATCTCCATTCCCAAGTCAATGGAAAGATTTCAAATAACCCTCCAAAATTATTTGTACACATCTTCAATACATATCCAGTGAAATAAAATGAAACATGCAATTCCACATTTACTATTTCACTTTGCATACAAAGGTGATTCATCAAGTGAGAGCACTATCACCATTCGCACCACCTATTTCATATGCAAGCTGCATAAAATCTCAAATCCTTCCTTTGCATCTTCATCTAAAATATTCCAAAATGTAACCCCTTCTCTTATCAATTCTTTCCATCTTTTCCATGGCATACTTCTCCCTACATCACTGACTGTACTACTGTATGTATTTCTGACAAGCCTGTAACACCCTAAATGTAACCCATGTGCCTTTCTAATAATTTCTTCACATTACAAATCCTTCCCATATCTTCATTCTGTACACTATCAATCCTCCCATGTACAATTGGTTATCCATCTTTAGTACTCTTATCTTCAACTTCTCCTGAACCATACAAATCTGGCTTTTAAATCAATATATCAGAAACTTCTTTATGCTATTTGCTTATATTTCTTCAATTATTCAAAGTTTTCCAGACAGCTCCAATTTTTCTCTCTTTCAAGATTACTCTCAATTTCACCTTTCCACTATCAACTTTAACATACTTACCTACTTGTGCAGCAGAGAAAGAGAGTCCCTCCTCCTTATGCAATAGCAGAGGTAACCCTTAATCTTCTACCAAATCACATACCACAAAAAATTGCAGAATTTCATTCATATGACAGCCATGCAAATATATAATCTTGAGCAAATACCATGCAATGTTATTGTGGTTCTGATGTTTAAAGATACACAAGAGGTTCTAAATGAAAATTTGTATAGAAACATGTTCCTGAGTCACCTTCCTCAAACTACAGAATACGATGACACAATACAGAAAGACTGACAAAGAAAACAACAAATATCAGATACAAAATACAAAAGGTTATAGAAATTACATACCTCTCAAGTATCCTGGCTACTGTTTTTGTTCTCTTTTTCAAATTT
Source organism: Panulirus versicolor (assembly GCA_032361705.1). NCBI lineage: Eukaryota > Metazoa > Arthropoda > Malacostraca > Decapoda > Palinuridae > Panulirus > Panulirus versicolor. The sequence goes on from JAUUDZ010107604.1 coordinate 15,070, forward strand.
TTTTCATCCAAACCATCAACATTCCAAGTAATAAAGCGGAAATTCTTTGGGGGCTCCTCCGTGACCATACACTTAGAAAGAACAGAGGCCATCTTTGAACTGCAAAAAACAAAATTTCATCTGTTAAATATACATTCATCAATTTAGTTCTGCCTTAAGTATGTCATCACAGGGGAGAAACAGTATATCCTCTGCTAAAAGTAGGAAAGTTCAATCAAAATCTCAAATCTGGTAACCAGACTAAGAACTAAAAGCAATACTTAAACATTTATCCTATATCATTCTATAGCTCATTTATTAAAACTGAATCAGCTACCTGCTTTGCACACAATTAGATTTTTCTACCTTTGAATGGAGAAAGTCATTTTCTTTATAAAAAATGATATTTGCTTAATTCATCATCAGCCACAGGCAAAACTCCTGAATGAAGTAGCAGTGCAATCAACAGTTTCTTTCAAACAAACGTCATTCTCTGTACAATGCTGTATGACACACACTCAAGCTTCCAGCTACATTCAAACAGCAACTATTCATACTAGTGATGGACGAGGATTAGAGTTCAAAATCGGGTATCTCTTCTCCTTTCACTTGCAGCTGAATTTTTATATACCTTCCTGATCAAAAAATATCTTGCAACAAGTTCTACATGATCATAAAATCCTAAGAAACCCTCATCTACACCCCTGTAATGATTTCTCAACACCATGTATCCTTCTCCCATCTTCATTCTTTACACTACCCATATTCCTAATTTCATTCACAATTTGCAAGTCATCTGTTATATCTGCTGCTCCAATTTCCAACCCACCATGAACAATATATATACAAACTTGAGTTTCACATCAAGCCTTTAGACGCACATACGCTTCTCAATATATGTATACGATTTGCCTGGTGGACTGGATCTAAACATGTTTGGTAATGATGGTAAGGCTATGAGAGAAGTAAACAATGCTGATGACTGCATCAGATCACATGGGGACCTACACAAATTCCAAAGTTAGTCATATAAACAACTGCTAAAATCTCATGCAAAATACAGTTGAAAAGATGTGCAACTTTAAACAAAGAAATCCTTCTTGAGAAAGACAATATTCAATGGCACACGGTGAGGTGCCTAAGGATTAACAAAATGCCTACATAGTGACAATATGCATCAAAATGGAAAGGAAGACAAAAGTGTATATTCAAATTACAGAGGTATGATTTCACAAAGTATACCAGAAAAAGTTGTATGGGACAGTGGTGACTGAGAGGGTGGTGGCAAGCAGAGATTATCAGACTGTGGAATACAATGTGACTCCAGGAGTGTCAGTGGATTTACATATCAGGTGTTTGTTTGAATGAATTTGAGATATATACAAAAAACAAAAATCTGTATGTAGCAATTGTGTATCTAGAAAAAGCATGTAAGGCTGATGACATATTCTACGGATGTCATCATGAATATATGGTGTAGAAGTAAAGCTACAAGAGACAGTGATGAACTTTTAATCGAGAGCTAGGCGTGTGTGTGAGCATGAAGAAAAGAGGGTGAGTGGGTCCCAGTGAAGCTGGGTCTGAGGCAAGGTGTATGATGTTGCTAATGCTGTTTAATCTGTTCATGGATGGAGCTGGTGAAGGAGGTATATACAAAGGTCTTGGAGAGAGGGGCCTATATATAATCTGTTAAGGACTGTGAGTACTGGGATGTGAGTAATTTCCTGTTTTCTGCTGACATCTCTGGAGGCAGATTCAAGAGAGAAACTGCAGAAGCTGGTTTTTGAATTTTGGGATATCGTAAGGATGCGAGGCACAGTTGTCTATGAAAGGATATGGGTAGGAGATGGTCAAGTGCTGTTGCAAAGAATAGTGTACTGAGCAATTTCAGGTTAGACTGAATTGAGAGTATTTTTGTTTCATCAAGAATATGTTACTGGAATTTACCTTAAACATTCTTTTATCCAGTATACACATAAATGTCTCTAAAAAATAATGCCAATTATCTCTATTTAACATCCTTCTCCATGCATTTCAATCCTCAAGAGGCTAGATGACAAAGCTATTGTTTTTATTATAACTCATCATGGTATGTTTTGAACTTTTTGAACAATGAGGATAGTGAACATATATTTCCCTAATACAGTACTGTAAAATGTCATGTTAATAAAATGCACGCATAAGATCCAAGTACAATAATGTACTTAGATAAGAAGGGTGAGTACAAAATCAAAATCATTTAATATAATAATTAGTTCTACACACCCACTAAAACTGGTCTGGGACAATGGTTTTGGTGCATTATAACAGTTAAGCTACAGAATGGATATGAGTAAAGGAGACCTTTTCTATTTTTTGTTCCTGAATCTACCTAGCTGACACAAGAAATGGTTAAACATGTATGAATAAACTTACTCAAATGTGACAACAATTTCTGGTTCATCTCCATCCTTCAAGATATTCACTCCACCTGTTCGGGCCTCAAAGAATGCGTTCACTGATCGCTGGAAATGGGAAATGTGAAAACCTTTCATGAACCTCGTTACATGTGAGAGCATTCAGGCTGTGAAATAAATTCTCACTCATAAATATTGTTATAAACAAATTCATGCATTCAGCTTGTAAAATAAACTCTGAATCGTAAACATTTTTATAAACAAACCATATATCATAAATACAGTTTTAAAAGAAAACTTGTTTCAATAAAGACTTGTTTAATACATGACTACTTATGTAAGTTAAACCACAAGGAAATGGAACTTGACAATGTAATCATACTAAAGTGCCTGACACACTGTATTTTATGCTTCCTTGTGGTTTTACATGCATCTCATGTACCCTTGCTTCTTGTGTACTTTCTGCATGACTTCTTATATCTTCAAACTAGTAAAAAAGTATTACTAATATCATAATGTAATATCTCTAATTTCATACTAGCAAGAACCATGCCTAATGTCTAATTATGAAACAATTAATTACCGGCAAGCATGAGGAAAATACGAAAAGGAAAAACCACACTTATGCAATATCTTCTTAAACAGAAAAAAGTGATGTATGAAATCCTTCATGAAGTAACAAGTGAAAAGGAATTCAAGCCTTGTAGGTGTAAAAAATATGGAGAATAAAATCATAGTAAATGATCAAGAGAAAGGCAAGGAATGTGGCTGAAGACAATAGTCTGGCAGAGAAGAGGAGATCTATACAAAGGCTCATAAAATATACCAAGAAAAGACACATATAGAGTTTAACAAAGAAACAAGATAAAGTCTATGGGATGGGGAGCTCCAGAAAGGAATGGGAATGAATGCACTACAATAAAAGAACAATAAAAACAACAACACTAGATATGAGAGAAAAAGGGAGGTAAGTAAATGAAGGTTGTACTTTGCAGAATATTCTATAATTTTAGGTGAAAATGTCTCCATCAATTTCTAGAAAAATAATAAATACCTCAAGATCCCACTTGCGATCCTGAAGATAAAACTGCGCACATGCTTCATCTGTTCCTGTTATCTCAGCAAATTTCTCCACAAGTCTCTGAAGAAAATATATTAATACCTCTTTTAGTTGGCATTCTATTCACAAAAGTATTCACTTATACAATACTGCCAATGAAATGTTTGAACCTTATACAGTAGCAGAGAAGAGGAGTGCTCTTAAAAATTAGTAGCCACCAACAAAATATGTCATGACTTTTCTGGCCTCTGGGGAAATATCCAGGTAACTTATCATACCAAGAGCAGCCAACAGCAATCTTTTCCATCTGTAAAAAGGTGAGAAAAAATTCAGTTATCCTCAGTATTCCAACAATCACCATGAAATAATACTCGCTCCTGCCCCCTTTCGTTACATAAGGCTCCCTCTTCCCTTGCAACACACGGTTCCCTCCTCCAGTGCTACTTGTGGCTCCATCTTGCCTTGCCATGTACAGCTCTGTTCTCCCTTGCTAAACACTGAGGCACTGACTAGGTTGCCCCCTAAGTGCACATTTCAACACTTCACTACAGCAGAGCAAAGGTAGAAAACTTACTCACTTTTTACATGATTTTTCATACTTCTGTATGCTTATCTTTTCTTTTACAAAAAAAAAAATCAATACGCAGGGAATACGTGGGAAGTATTCTTTCTCCCCTATCCCCAGGGATAATGACTGAGGAAAGATTGACAAAGAGGATATATGTGTCAGAGGTAGAGGGAATGAGAAGTGGGAGACCAAACTGGAGGTGGAAAGGTGGAGTGAAAAAGATTTTGAGTGATCGGGGCCTGAACATACAAGAGGGTGAAAGGTGTGCAAGGAACAGAGTGAATTGGAGTGATGTGGTATATTGGAATCGATGTGCTGTCAATGGATTGACTCAGGGCATGTGAAGCATCTGGAGTAAACCATGGAAAGTCTTGTGGGGCCTGGATGTCGAAAGGGAGCTGTGGTTTCGGTGTATTACACATGACGGCTAGAGTCTGAGTGTGAATGAAGGTGGCCTTTGTTGTCTT
>JAUUDZ010107714.1:0-31001 GCA_032361705.1 Panulirus versicolor
CTTGCTAACGCGGGAGACGGTGACAAAGTAAAATAGGTGAATATAAAAATAGATATATTTATTTATTTTATTATACTTGATTGCTGTTTCCCGCATTAGCGAGGTAATGCCAGGAAACAGACGAAGAATGGCCCATCCACTCATATACACATATATACACGTAAACGCCCATACACGTACATGCATACATACATATCAACATATACATACATATACATATATTCACATATACATATTCATACTTGCTTGCCTTCATCCATTCCTGTCGCTATCCTGCCAAACAGGAAACAGCGAGCTAGCGCCAGGAAAACAGACAAAATGGCCACATTCGTTCGCACTCAGTCTCTTTCTGTCATGGGTAATGCACCAAAACCACAGCTCCCACAGACCTTCCCATGGTTTACCCCAGACCCTTCACATGCCCTGGTTCAGGCTTGGTAGGTGAGTAACTATTTGCTGATGATACGGCTAAAGGGGTAGATTCGAGTGAGTGACGACACAACCTGATTCATGAGTTTGGCAGAGTATGTGCAAGACGAGTTTCAAGAGTACACGCTATTCGGTTGTCAGGTTGAACAGTGGATCGCGAGAGCATAGTTGGAGTGAGAGTTTAAAGAGAAAGAACCTGAAGGAAATGGAGTGTTCCAGGTACATGGGAGTGAACATGGCAGCGAATGGAACCATGGAAGCTTGAGTCAGCAATAGGGTTGGTGAGGGGGCGCAGGTCCAAGGTGCCCTGAGGAGCAGGTGGAAAGAGAGGTAACGACGGGTATGTTTAATGGCACAATAGTCTCGACGGTGTTATATGAATGCGAGACATGGGGGCACTAAATGAAAAAGTACAAGTTGGGGTGGACATGTTAGATATGAAATGTTTTAGGACAATATGTGTTATGAGGAGGGTTGATCGAATAATAAACAAGTTTTTCAAAAGACTTAACAAGTTTGACAACGTAACAGTGTCATCACTTCGAGATACAATAACCAGGAGTTAAGAGGAAGACGATTTAACATAAAGGTGGGTAAAAACTTCTTCAGCTGGAGAGTTGTGTGATAGTGAAATCAACTACCATCTGATGCTATCTAGGGAAAGATCATTAAAGCCTAAATATCAGTTAATCTGAATTATATTAGTCATAGGAGGGCATGAGATACTGGGGTTGAGCAGAACATTCCAAACTTAGCAGCCAACCCCATAAAGCAGCAAAGTTTTCATTACACCCTGCTCCCCCTCCTTCGTGTACACTGAATCATATTCAAAACCAATAACAACAGATTCACTGTTTTCTTTACGCGCCTACAACTTGTGACTTACGTTTTCTGTGTGTTGGTGTCATTTAAGTGCATCTTAGTAATGTTTAGTGAATGTTTTTCTGTAGTTTTCCTAGACGCCCGGATCTCACGGGAAAACAAGAATGCTTTGGAGGAGTGAGTAAATGCGGGAATAAAAAGGAATCTTTGGAAAGCAGAATGATAATCTTAACAGGCCATCATCGTTGTCACCTGGACAAAGGCTACGTCTTCTAAGGGGGCACGACTCAGTCTAGAAACCACTTTGGTATGAGAGTGTGAGTTGTTGGGTATACGAAAATAGGGTAATGGGGTACTGTTGTGTTAGTGTAGTAGGATATGGGGTATGATTATGGGTGTATGGGGGGTTGAGGGCATGGTTGTAATGGTGTACTGGAACTGGGGTATGATTATGGGGTTATGGGGGTTGAGGACATGGTGGTAATGGTGTACTGGAATTGGGGTATAAAGGAAGGGGGTATGGTGGAAGAGGGCATATGGTAAGCTGGTGCCAGGGCATGGGGGTATGGGGTGGAAGGGATACCTGGCATGGGTTTGGAACTATGGGGTAGAGACTAGGAGCTACATGATAAGTTGTGGGTGTAGGGTGGTGCATGGTATGGTTATGGGAATGGGGATAAGGGGAAAGGTTTTTATATTCAGGGGTAAAGTGGTCCAGGATTTATGGTACGTTTATGGGGCGAGCAAGTATTAAGGCAGAAGGTATACGGAAGGTGGTATATGGTAAGGGATAATTGGATAAGGCAGAGAGAGGTATTTTTCAAAGGGTATTGATGATAAGGGTTTGAGGCAGCCCCCACCATGTACTACTATAATTTCACTTACGTTACCTTTAACATCACGAGAGAAAACAGGCTTAGTGGATCACCCCAACGAGATAAATACTCTGACTTCCACAAGTGAGAGAGATCTTTGGTGTATTGATAAACATAGGCCAAAAACCGAGAATACTATGTATAACAGTCCGATGGAAAGCTAAGAAGAATGCTCGAAATCGTTTCTGAAGGTGTTCGTAGTGATAGAGCAAACGTTATATAATAGCTGTATAGAATCGTTTCTAAATGTGTTCGCAGTAACAGAGCATACGTTATATAACAGCTGTATGGAGTCGTTTCTAAAGGTGTTCGTAGTGATAGAGCAAACTTTATATAATGGCTGTACCTTTCTCTAGTAAAGACGTACGTAGCTCACCCCAAGCACTTCTAGGCAACACATTTTAAGATGGATATAAGTTCTCTAGAAAGAACACAAAGGGGAAGGAGGGAAGAAGGAGTGACAAAAGTAATCCTTGGTATTAAGAATCATTTCTATCAGGAGAAAGTAAAAATATATAGGTACATTCTATAAAAAAAGAAGGGCATAGAGCAAAGGGCATTGTGATCAAAGTACACAACTGGATAATATGGCTAACTAAAGATGATATGAATAAGATACGCAGAATCCAACCAAAAAAAAAAAAAAAACACGCAACAGTATTTTAAACCTTGGTCAATTCAGACTCGATAGGGATGTAGGAAAGCACTGGATCGTAAACGAGAGATGACGACGAGTCGAATACGTCGCCAAATATCATAATATGGGCAAACACTATATAAAGTTTCGAGTGGATGGCTACACGAGCGAGAGTATGTAGGTGGTGTGAGGACGAACTGCCTCGCAAGGAACAACATGCCGAGAACAGTTTCCTTCCATTCTTACTTTTTTATGATGACTTAGAAAATGTGACACCGAACCCCTGAGCTTAACATAACCTGGAATCACTAGAAACATGCTGGCCAGATATTGGTCATTGTATAACCTTAAATTAGTTGAAACGACCGACAAACAAGTTGGCAAATAATGAGTAATCATGGAACTTACCTCCGCGCGCGGTGTGCGACAGCCATCAATCATAAGTGACGAGGCTTTCAGGAAATCATCAACTTTTACAAATTTCACAAACAATCACATCATATTCAAGGAGTGTATAGATTTCGTAACACTATATTACACTGAAGCCATTTACCACCACTGTACGTTGAATAGTTTTCACATAAGCACTTTAGTTACTATGTTCTTTCATCTAACCTTATAATAAAATCACGAGTACTTTCACGAACAATATTTCAACCATGTTCTCAGCCATTCAGTATTCGTAAAACGTTCATCATGTTCACCAGTCGCTTTGTCATGTGGTATCACTAACATAATGTTCCGCAATCTCTATTATCAATATTTTCACCTTTTTCCCACCACACTGATCTTAATAACGGTCATAATATTTGCAAGATATTCACTGTATCTTCACGTACCCTTTCAATACTGCAATGTATTCACCACATTGTATACAACAATCACTGCATGTCGATATAATATCACCATACTGATTACTGATACGACATACCTTTGTACTATGCTAGTCTTCAGTCTTTCTATAATAACACATGATTCCACTGTCTCCATTTGCGACTCACTCCTCACTATTAGGTAGCCAGCTTTGCCGCAGCTGCCACTACCAGAGCACAGGCGATCCCACTCAAGAGAGGGGGGTTGCACTCAATTTCTACCTATACCATTTTCTATCAAATCACTTCCACTATGATTTGCTCAGAGCGTGTTGACGCCCCCACGGCACAACACCAACTGAAGCACTTGGAGGAGGAACGAGTGAATGACATCGTCGCCTAAGTGACATTACTATATTTCACTATTTCTCTACGGTGTCATTAAGGTTGGATTCTAAATCTAACAACAATTAATGTTAAATCTTATGATATTCATAACCGTCGCTGGGTAAGGTTCATATTAGTGGGTATGGTCCACGAGTGGGGTGGGGAGGAGAAACGGTCGTTTGCCGATTCAATGGAATGGCAGCCTGTGTCCTGCCACGGAGCTACCCTGACATGCTGGGTCAGGTGAGGCTACGGTGTACATACCACTCTGGTGTATAACATGACGCAACATATAAAGATGTCAGAAAAGAGTGATCAACATAAGGATTATAGGACTATACAAGGCAACTCCTAACCACGGGAAGCATGCCTGTATTTCTGTAAGTACACACACACACACACACACACACACGAGCCTACAACAGGTGTGTGTGTGTGTGTGCGTGTGTCATTTACACTGACAGATGGGCTCCTAGTAAGGAGTGGTATGAGCTGATTTAGTATAAACTGTGATGGGTTTCTAACAACAGCAGAGAGGACACCACATCCAGCCGACGTCAAACTTTTCCCTTCTTGAAGATTTAATCGTGTGTCAAGTTTTCACGCACACGCTATGAAGCGTACAATAACAGATTACACTAATTTTTACTGACGCAACATTTAAGGTGTGTGCGCTTTACTCACCAATACATTTTTCTTACTTCTTAGTTGACGAGTGACTGACATTTGCCTGGCTCTCGACCCTATCAGCGAACTATTAGGGTTGCGTGAGTTGAAAGAAGGTCGCGTTTGGGTATCAGGGTCTTCCATCAGACAGCTGTGTAGTCACATCATTGGTAGATATGGGCCGCTCAGGTGGGCATAAAGCGATGACTGTGGCGAGAAGCAGTAATCACGGAGCAAGTATGTGTGATGGCAGGAGTGAGGTGCTTATACCACTGGGGGTTGGGGAGGACATTGGAAAACAGCGATGACGTCGACTGCTTTGCTGAGACATTGGAAAACTGTGATGAAGTTGAATGCTTTGCTGTGTTTTGTCCTTCTTTCTTCCTCAAAGCTCCTTGTGGGCAGAAACATTTGATGTTATCATCCATCCAGTATTCAAGTTGCGTTCTAAGCTGGGACCTGTATCAGTTTCTCCCCGCTTTGCTTTACCCAGTCAACGAGAGTGAGGTAACGATCCATCTTCCTCACTGTCAACTGGTTATTTCGCCTCCCTTTCTTCTTCTTCTTGTGTCGATTCCACGAAACTCTCTGGCTGTCACTTCTTCCGCATGAGGCTTGACAAGCTCGACCACATCAACTTCTTCCAAATCCACAGACTTTATTTTTGAGGATGGCATCACAAAGCCTTCAAGGTTGTGCCAGCATGCGTTCCCGTTAGGTCTTGCATATTTCATCCATGGCGCAGGCACAGAGTTCATCCTACGTTCTCTTATTATTTGTCATGGCATGGAGGATGCTTTAATGGTCTAACGGGGCCAGATAATATATCTAATAAAGTGAAAAAATGTTTACCTCACATAATACATTCTAGATATCTTTATCCCTCCTTGAACACCACTTTTAGGGTGTAGGTCACACAGCTGGGGAGTTATAGGATAGTGGAATTAACTACCGTCTGATTTTGTTAAGGATAAGATCATCAAAACCCTTATATCTTATTGTATCATCGTAGGAGTAGGATTGTAAAGCTTTGAAACTGAGACCAGGGTTCACGGCAGTAGTGTTCCATCTCCACACAAAAATAGTCCACATCTAGGTTTTAAGAACATGTACTGTTTTAAAACTCTTTTATTTTCTCGCCAGTGAGCATGCAGAGTATGGTGGCTCAGATCCTTTAAATCCTGGCGATTCTAAGAACGTTACAAGAGCACTGGCTTGCACTTAAAATCACCCCAGCATTGCCGCACAAGAATAGTGTTAAGTGATTTTAAGCTATTTCAAAGCCTTGAGTATCCTACTGCCTGGAAATATATGTCCTGCTGGCCGTATGCCTCCAATTAAATCAGTTTCATTAGCATTAAACATTGTCTGAAAAAAAAAAAATTTCATACTATATATTTTCAAACGCGAGATAAGGCTAAGGTATATTATGGGTACAGGAAGATGATGCTCCTACGGTGAAATCAACCTACATCTGGTCGTTGAGACTAGTGAGTCTAACGGCATGAGCATCAGCAACCCGCCTCAGTGTGCCTCAGGCTATGTTTAAGGAAAGATGTTTTTTGCCTAACTCCTCCTGGCTGCCACTTTATTTTAGGAATTTCTCTTCTTGGCGCTGGATTTCCCTCACATGTAATTTAAGATGGTTGGCTCTTACCTTTCTAAAGAGGAAAAATCCCAAATTCTCTCCTGGAAGCAAGAAAATGTGGGTACACGTGAATTTTACAAGCGCAATAGTCGCTCGGATAACACAATCAGGTGACTGTGTTGTTGACTGGTTAGTTAGGACTTTCAATGTATGTATTGATCATGATGAGGTGCCTTAGGATTGGCAGAATACATGTGTAGTGCCACTGTATAAAGACAAGGGGTGTAAATATGAGTAATCACACCACAGAAGTAGAAGTCTGTAGAGGGAACCTGGCAAGTTGTACGGGAGAGTGGTGATCCAGAGGGTGAAAGCATGAGGAGAGCATCAGATTGGACAGGAACAGTGTGGTTTCAGAAGAGGTAAAGGTGTTTCCTTTAATTAAAAGAATGTGCGAAATACCTTGAGGAATAGAGGGGTTTGTATATGACATTTATGGATCTGAGAGAGCATATGATAGGGGTTGAGAGAGATGCCTTGTGGAAGGTCTTTAGATTATATGGTGCAGAAGGAAAGCTACTGGAAGCAGCGAGTTTTTATGGAGGGCGTAAGGCATGTTTACGAGTAGGGAGTTGGGAGAGTGAGTGATTCCAAGTGAAGGTAGGTCTGCAGCAGGGATGTGTGATGTCACTATGGCGGTTTGATTTGTTTATAGATGGGGTGTTAAGGGATGTAAATGCAAGAGTCGTGAAGGGAGCGCCGGTTATGTAGTCTTAAGGGGATGAGAGTGACTCATCCCCTTCAGTCATCTTGTTGCTTGCTGATGACATGGCAATGGTTGCAGATTCGAGTAAGAAACTGGATGAATTGGCAACTGGACATGGCAGTGAATGGAACATGGAAGTGGAAGTGGGTCATAGGGTGGGTGAGACAGTGAAGAGTTTGGGAGCACTGAAGAATGGGTGGAAAGGTCGTTATCTGGGTAGGCAAAAATGTGCATGTTTGAAGGTATTGTAGTCCCAGCAGCGTTACATGAACGCAAGGCTATACAGTAGACGGGGATTTCCGGATGAAGATGGATGGGCTGGAAATCAAATGTTTGAGGATAATATGCGGTGTGATGAGGGTTGATCGAGTACGTGATAAAAGGGTGAGAGAGATGTGTGGTGATAGGAGAGTGTGGTTGAGAGAGGTGAAAAGAGAGCGCTAAAATGGCCTGGACATATGGAGCAAATGAGTGGGGTTGACAATAAGAGGATATATGTGTCAGAAGTGGAGGGGAAAAGGAGAAAGGTAAAACCAAACTGAAGGTGGAAGGATGAAGTGAAAAAAGATTTTGATTGGGGCCTGAGCATGAAAGAAGGTGAAAGTCGTTTACAGGATGGTATGAATTGGAACGATGTGGTATACGGGGGTCGACGTGCTGTCAATTTACTGAACCAGGGTATGTGAAGCGGCTGGGGGAAACCATAAAAAGGTCTGCGGTGCTTGTTAGTGTGACAGGAGTCTAGAGAATAATGTGAGCGAATGCGGCCTGCATATCAATTTGGTTTGCAGACGGTAGGAATTCGCTAAGACTTTTTTTTTTTTGTCTGCCCTCTGCAGCCATCGATAAAAAGTTACTCTCCAATATTCTTGAGTGCCCATATATGCAGTGAGAGCGTGTATGGCCTTAGAATTATATTGACCACTTGAAGAATATATTTTTTTCCGATCAGAGTCGACGACCTCATTGACCCTGGAAATAGATAGATCTACAGCCCAAATAGCTTCTTAGATTCATGAAAGTCATTTATCACGTAAACCATAAACCTACGTCATAAAAGAGATGACACAATAGGAGACAAGCCGAAGAAAAAAATAAGATACTGGTTCTGCTGTTGCTACATTATTAACTGTACCTAAATCTTAAGGTGAACGACTTATCTGCTGTTCATTGAGTTCTACGAGGCTGTACTCTGAGACCAATGTTTTTCGTTGGTAGATTTATTATAAAGATTTACAAAGATCATATAGATATATATTTTTTTTTTGTCGATGACGCCAAAGATTTCTTTTTAGGAACTGTCCGGAATGAATATGTTCAAATGATAAGCCGTGAAATATTACAAGTCAGGGGAGGAACTTGTTACCCTTGAACAAACCGTGTTCCTGATGCATGGTAGCTCTGAGGGTGTGGTGGAGATTTTGGAATTAACTTTTGCAAGCATAGAATGACGACGAGAGAGTGGCAACTTTCTTTTCCTTGTCTAACTTAACCTACTAAAACGTAACTAGCTCAGCCTAGCCTAACCTGAACTAACTTTGGTGAAAGGTTCGATATCTTCATATTAACTGCTTCCATTTTCGCAATATCGTTCACAATCTAATGTTGATGCATTTAACATTTGACGTAGGAAACATTTTCTTATGACCTTTGGCAATTGATAGCCACCAACCTAACGACACGCATGAATACATTATGTAAAAACTAACCTTTATATACCTACTCGTTTAGACGTAAGCATTACAACAACAGCCTCTTAACCAGAGTTTTCTATATTTTTCTCACACCCACAATCGCTTACTTCCAATCCCTTTCCTGAATTTTTACATCATTAATAACGAATACAACCCACCTATTTGACAGTAAATACTGAAATTCGTGTTTATAGATAGGCTGAAACTATATATATATATATATATATATATATATGATTTAGAGAATGAATTTAAGATTCTGGCTTCATCTTTCAACCTAATAATATACTTAGTGTCTAGCGTCGATCGTCGCCCGAGTCGGCTAACACCATCGCAACATTTGATTTTTCTCTTTCTACTCTGGTTTACTGTCGTTCTGCAGCATTCACTTCCATCGGTTGTTCACGGTACCGTAAGTGTCCTTCATTTTCCACTATGGTGCCCTGGTATGTTGGTATGCGGTACTGGCGACAAGCGATCTGCTGCTCATATTTCGAAGCTTCGCAGGCCATTGTTAAGATACCGAAGACGCCAAGCTTCACTACGGCGGCTGGCTTGGCCCGGCGCAGCAACTGACTTTTAAACGAATCAAATTTCTGGTATCGTCTTAACGTAAACACAACCTTTTGCTAAATGTATGCTACCTCCAATGATATTTGTTATCAAGATTAAATAATGCAAATAACGTTAAGTAATATAAGGTTACCCCTTAACTTTACGTATTATCGGTTTTCATTGACGAATAAGGCGTGACAATAAAGGCGGTTTAGATTCAGTGTTGATCTTATGTCATGGATCCTGACTTCAAGACGAAGGAGATAGAAAAAACAAGAAAATAGAAGTATTTACATTCCTAGCAAGCAGCTAAGATCATGCTGAACAGAAGGCTGAATCCTACACGACTGATATGGAAAAAGAATATGATAGTTTCCATGAGAATTAGACAATCGCTGCTTCGGTAGTAGGTGACACACTTCCTTCATGAGACAGGCGTTTCTCAGTGCGTACTGTGTTTTTATTCTCATTCCTGTTGCGTATCTGGACATACTCTCGTCCTGTTGTAGAGAAGGAGGCTACTAAAACTTCACAAGGAATAGTTGTATGAGCATAGTAGGCGTGACCTACAAGAACGTCCGTCAGGTTACGTACGTGGCGTAGTAAAATTGCGTCAAGCAGCTCATGTGCTTTTCTTTCAGAAAATTGGAATGATTATTCAGGGTTCTTAGCACTATCTTTTGTTTTTCAAGTATTTGCTGGTGAGAGTTGCGTCTTGTAAGTCCTAGTCGCAACACCAAACATGACGTAACTATGGGTACGTTTATCACACTATCAGTGATATGATATCGAGGTTCGTTGACCCTTGAATACCCTGCAGTCGGGGAACATCCCTGCGTCTGGATCAGCTCAAGTTTATCTACAGCGTTAGCGGCGTCGTAATGAGGAAATGACGTCATGAACTCAACATTTGATAGCATTAGCGCCGGAGCCAGTGACGTCAGTGGTAAACTAACGTCGTTCCCTCTGAACTCCTGAATGAGACCATTAGGGCACAAGCATCTTTATCCTGGAGCAGTATTTCGGCAAGTAGGTCACACCAAGGCCCCTAGACATGACGTCTCAGACGTTGGCGTAGTTGGACGGAGGTCCGTCAGCCTGGCGTCGGTGGCGGCCTGCCTTACGTCAAGCCGTCTGGATCCAGCCTGTCATGCTGGATCACAGGGGGTACACGTGTCAGGTGGGAACCAGGACTCCGGCCTGTCGTACTGTACAGCATGTTGACGTGCGGATGGTGGTGTGTAGCCAGGTGTGTCACACTAGTGGGCCATGATAGCCCGCCCTATGTTGATGGTGACCCATGCTTTGCAGCGGTGGGGAGGTTGGATCAGTGCTCCCTGCTGTGTGCCCTACTGAGACCTACTGTGCTAGAACACAAACACAGTCTAATGTCTTGTACACCGTCACCTCTTGTACTTTCCTTTTCTTCTTTTTCTTGTTTCTTTTTTTTTATGTTTATGTCGTGTTCACGTCAATTCCCTCAGTCGCGCGCCCCTCAGCAACGGTCATTGAACCAGTTAGCGGTCCAGACGTGCCATTGGCTGGACCTGCACCACGCCTGACACACAAGAGGTTTGCTCCTCGTAAACAAAACAAGGGAAATTCTGAGATCGTTCAGGTACACATTGGCCGCCTTACGCCTTAACTGGTACCCCAAGCACACAGATACACCGGACCATTGCCAGTAATGACACACCCAAGAACGGAGTGTCAGTAACAACAGCCCTTGCCAAGCTTTGTCCTGACGAATCTTTGTCAACACACACACACACGCACACACACACACACTACGATTTAACGTGGTCACATGCATGTTGAAAGCAAATGAGGTCTTAGCATAACCCCTGATATTTGAAGGTGTTTAAAAAAAAGTGGTAGTTAGTTATTACTGGATGCTGACGGTGACTAGCAATAGATAAGTTTGAAGTCCAGTCCGTCAGATTTAGAGGGTAATGTAGGACGGGCAGTCCGAAAACCCAGGCCCATGCCTATGTATCTTGAAGAACATACGGCGAACCTGCAGTAAAGGATCATGCTAAAGGCAGGAAATGAATAAGTCTCAAAAAAGTGAATCGTCCATCGGGAATGAACACAACATTGCACACGGGAATAAACGCAGTTGCTCCCCAGCCCAGCAAGCTAACATATTATTCAAACAGTAACAGGAAACATATTGTGTCCAGCTACCGTACGTCACGCCTACAGCACGAGGTGTGGTCTGGTTTGCGCATATGGCCCCCCCCCCCCCCGTCGCTATGTCTGGGACTTCCCTACCTGGATGGACGTTGTCGGGAAAGTTGACTTGTGTACTATAAATACACCGGAAACTTACAGTAACTTTTCACGTGTGATATATCACCGGAAAGAGAACGGTGCTTTTGAAAGTATGACGCGCACGCATATGGCTTGCCACAATAGTAACTTTTATATGTCGAGTTTCAAAACACATCAGACTAGGAGGAGGAATGGAGCGAGCGTGTCAGGCAACGGTTGCTTGTGACGGACGGACGCCCCCCCCCCCCCCCCCTCTCCCCCCCTCTCTTGAGCCAGGTGATGCCACTTATCTGGCAACATCCTCTTCCTCCTCAGTGTTGCTCCATTGTTGTGGTGGTGCCAGGAGGAGGAGGAGGAGGAGGCAGACGGAAGAAAGAATAACTAATGAAAGGGATTCTCAGATCGGCATTCTTCCGGTCATTGTTGTGTAAGACCAGCTGGTCGAACTTAATGGACCGGTGGAACTGACTGGACATTACCAACAGGTCTATATGAGGATCAAGTGTTCTGTTGGCACTGTGGTTAAAGTGACCTCCGTTGTGGCTAACAGACGAGACAAAGCTTACCACCAGACTTTATGCATAACCTTCTAGATATCAGGGGAAATAAATCGTTTGAGTTAGAAAAATCTTAGTAATACTAAGACCATACACTCTCTTACTGCATATCATATGGCCCATCCCGATCCCGTTTTTGTTTCCTTTCTTGTTTAGATATTAATGTATGAATGAACTCGATAGGATAACATGTACAAACTTGCCGTGTGTAGAGGCTTAGATCATTAGGGGCAGAAGAATGCAAGACTTCAGAATAATCCTCATTTATGACAGACCGAATCTATTCTAATGCACTGTACACACGACTTGGATCTAACATCATTCATTTAATGCCATGACTAAATCATCCTTCTTTTGAAATTCAGAATAATGGACTTTCATAGGTAACATGAACAGTTAATGTATATGTGGTCTTAGAATTAACTTTAGTACTAGATGGTGTCAAAAGACATTTCGTTTGGTGACCTTATTGATCCTGGCAACCGATACGCCAAAAGCCCGCATGTTCAACCAAGGGCTATCTATATATGCAGTGAGAATCTGTACGGTGCCAGAAATGGCACCTCGAGAGCGGGCGAATCTTCACACACACACACACACACACACACACACTACTTCGAAGCAACTTTAGTATAGCATATAAAGACTACTGTCAAATGATTCCAATGCAGAACTCTGTCTTATGAAAAAAAGATGATCAACATAACATAATGCTATCATGATAGTATACATCATATTCATACAGGAACTTATATTCGATGCATATTATACGATTCCTCTGCTAGAAGATCTAGATATTACAAACGTAATTTGAATACTAAGATTTTTATGTTCTGATTTCTGTTCTTGTACGAACTACTCTTACGTGATCCTGCAGTTCCCCAGGTTTTCACAACCCTCCCCACTATCCAGTTACATAAAAAACGTAGGGTAAAAAGTGAATATATCAATCACAATGAACAGGTATTTTTTGTGACTCCAGACGATTTATTATCATTACTAAACAGTCATATTCCAGTTATATTTGTGGCGTCGCCAAATTCAAACTTTACCTACTCTGTGGATTTCTTTCAAGACACTGAATAATCTGGTTGAGCGCAAAAAGTGAAGAGTCATCGTATATCATGTTTCGGCGTTTACCAAAAAAGAACGAAAATTACCAACTAAAGTGTGTCATCAAATATTTTCGTTTTCTTAGCTATAGCGAACAAAGAAAATTTATAACATTTGGAATACCTTTTATAATCTATCACCAAGGTCGTCTTTATTCACAAATAGACAAAATTATAAATTTGGAAAGAGTATGATAAATTTTCAGTGATTATTTGTAAATATAGATATAATGCAGCAATATAACCAACAAATATCATTTATCAAGGAGCCCAGAACGTTTGCAGCAGGTAGCCCGGTAATAAGAAAATCCTGCTTATCAATGAGAGAAAACGGTGTATTTTTAAGCATAGCTATTTTAAAATACATCACACCTTTACTGAGTTACCCGGCATAAGTTTTTACCAGGAGATTCTCTTGAGAGGTCAGAGGATAAGGTGCAAGAAAGATGGGGTACAATTTTTGTGTATTTCTTTGTTCATACTTTGGAAATACATGCAAGGATTTATATTTCAAGAAGCCTGTGACTTTAATATGTGTATGAAATGTTTTATGTTGATGGGTCCCCACTAGCTTAGAACTCTTGCTATACAGTACAAATAGTTACTAGGTTGTTAGGGTTGAGTGAATTGTCATAATGTTTTCATCACAAAAATATTGAATGTTTGTATTTCATCGTATATCAAAAAGCAACCAGTGACAATCATGTTCATAAGACTATCATTGCACCTATAAACTTGATCTAAACGGGGAACATCATGAGAGGATTACTTATCCCTGAGAAATGTTGAGACAAACTTTGCACAATGCTTGTTTAATGGTGTATGATGAGGGTTGATATTGCAATATTCCTGTGCTAACTTTATCTGCAGCATTATCGTACTTTGAACATTCTATATAATAGATTAATGGAAAATGGTGTCAAAAAGTTTCTTAATGCGAACTCTTTTCCTAAGTGTAAATTAAGAACCATGGATTTTTTGATGGGTGATGAATAACCATTAAGAACTTTGCATGAATAATTTTATCCTATAACGTCTGTAAAGAAAACTAAAGGCACTTTTTTGATACAAAATACTCTACGTAGTACCATTACCAAGACATATTTCTCATCAGAAGTACAGCCCACAGCACCAACCTTTGCAAAATAGCAACACCACAGCTACAACAACCACTGTAATGACAGCATCACAGCTTGAAACGTGTCCATCTACAGAGTATAGCAACAATTATAAACGCGTCTCTCTCTCTCTCTCTCTCTCTCTCTCTCTCTCTCTCTCTCTCTCATTTGATTCGTTCTGTGACTAAAAGTACTTTCTGCATTGTAATACAACAAAGCTAGCTACCTTAAGAAGTTAATGGAGGAATGTCTGGTATGTCGTAACATTGTGTTGTCGATGAAGAAATGAAGTAGGAACATTATTACGTCAACACCCATGATAGTATGTTGACAACACAGCAGTGAGCATTTCAAACAACAAATTAAAGACATTTGTTGTATATGCTGAAAAATGTGCTACTTTAATTATTAGCTGCAGTTCTGTGTTTGGCTTTTTAATTTATAATATATTTCTGAATATATTTAAAAGTATCATCAATATTTATGTAAATTTGTGGTTAGTGAACACTGGGATAACGGGGATGGCGCTCTATATTTTTTCTAACATGAACAACGACCCCGAAAAGAAAATTGTTTGATAAAGATGTAGATAAGCATAGCGGTTGCACCATACCAGAAACAGCTCTGTAAGGCCTGGGTTGAGTATAGTATGGTCATATGAACTTTTTTTTGTTCTGGTTGATGATTATAATATCTAAAAATCATGTCTCTAAACATTCCTAGGAAACAAAGTGTGGCCGGGATCCACGCCATCAGTGTCGCACACTTGTGCTTGGCAGACAGCTGATCGGAGTTGTCAGGTAGGAATGGCTGAATTATGACACTTGCTTCATTATACAGGTGTTCCATACACTTAATGGTTTAATTCATTAACTCGTCAATATCTGTAGTCAGTGCGCCGTGTTTCCTTTAGTGTGAATGGGAGGAGGTATTATATCCGTTTCATTTGTGTTGTCCTAGTGTCTTAGTGTAGGAGGAAATGAACAATTAGTCTATGAGTTGCCTCCGTTGACAGAGTAATTGCCTCCTTAATTCGTGTGTTGTTGAAATGCCAAAGTTTTCAGTAGGTGACAGCTGAGGAAATGACTGTTGCCGTTGCAGATGAGAAGTTAGTCTGGGCTGCCAGCAAAGCGGACATTATGAACCTGGGAGCAACCATAAGAGTGAACAAGTTAGGTCTTGGCACCATCATTACGGTGCTGGCCATGATAGTCATGCTCTACAGATATGGAAACACCGCAACACTGGAGAGGAAACCGGCCATGGTCAGCCTAAAGAGCATGTTGTCAGCGGCCATAGATGCAGCACAGCGAGGCGGGAGAATAGTGAGTACACTTTCTCATTACAATTAGTATATTTAGTTTTAATACAAATTTTGTGTGAGTTTAGTGTAGCCCTGCATTGCTCTTAACTTTTGATATACTGATATTATCCCTCAATGATAATACTTAGAGAATATGATAAATATTGGGATGCACAAAACGACATTAAGACAATAATAGTAAGGGTTATATATATTAGGGAAAATTTGGATTTAACAAATGGAAGAGCAATTAACATACTAATTGAAAAATCAACATATCACTTAATCTTCACAGGAGTCTAAATTTTCTTACCATTCAGCATTCTAGTTGCCGTATGCCAAGTCAGACCCACGATTGAGTGTCGCACAACTGCCACCTATTGTCACCTAGCAAATAGACTGAGCAGCCATGCAATGCCGAGCAATGAACTAATTTAATGTTTGTATGCTTCTGCTGTATGATTTGGGTATCAGGTCAGGTTACATACGAAACTCATTGGTGATTTTGATTTTTTTTATGAGGCAGTTTACCTCGGTTATTCATTAATTAACCCCACATTTTCTTTGATTTACTTAACCCTTACAAATATTGCTTTATTTAGTATTGTTGAGTTAGATAATACTACAAATCGTGTTTTTTGAGTTACTGTATTCTTTGAACATTACACTAGCATTATGGAACAAAATCACACGATTTCCAGATTTGATAGAATATGGAGCCAAACTAAGACTTTAATTAATCTACAAAAAAGGGTGCAGATTTCTGTAGGAGCAACACAGAAGTAACCCATGGAATTAGAAGGGCATATTAGTGGAATCGAAACAGTAGTAATTAGGACACTGATGAAATATAGTGACAATTTAGTCTGATAATAAATAAGGTTTGAGTGGCAGGACCATGATGATTGGGAAAAATATGGTGTTATTGTAGAAGTTGGTGAAACTTCTGAAAATCAACAAAACCAAAGGAAACCACATATTGTAATTTTCAGTGCTACAGTCAAATTATATCATGAATGGTGAAGAATTTACACCAGAATTAGTTGGTGTTGGCTTGATGTGATTGTGTGGAAGCATACACTTGATGCACAAACCTCCCACCAAGTAGATGGACACAGGAAACCAGAAAAATCACAAATCTTTTTAACAGAATAGATGTAAATTATGGATTCTAGGGGATATTATGTGAGGTTTCCATAGATTTGGGTGGTTTCTAGTGCTCTAAAGGTGTTCCTTATACCAGAAGGGGATATGCAAATAATGTATGAATTCTGTGTTGATTGATCACATATTTTCCTCAGTCTTGATAGCCCATTATATCAAATGATTTGTTTCATACTTTATAATGAATTCTGAAGGAGTAGTCGTGGCAAAAGAGTCTCCACTTATCCCTGTCCTTATATGCCTCCCTCGCAAACACCATTCCACCAAGTAAAAAATCATTTGCTTTGATTTTGGTAATCCATTTGGATGTACAGTTTGTCTTCAGGGCCAGTTCCTTAAGAATGTGATTTCTTCATAAAGAATGAAATTGTCTATGTCACCTTTTCATTAAGTTTTCTATGTGAAAAAATACTGATGTGTCCATATCTGCCACTGGAACAGATTTGGACCAGTGTTTTGAGGTGAAAAATATGTTTTTTGTCAAAAATTTGTGAAAAATTTGCTTAAATACAATTATCTAGTAACTGCCACACTGTATTTCAATAAGGACAAGTGATATTTAGAAGTATGATATTAAATGCTTTGTCTATAGAGTTCTAGCATCATTTGCTCCAATAAGAAAACTGTGCATTGGTTATGGAACTGTTTTGAAATTACACTGCAGTAGCTTTGTGTGAGATAACTGATTGTCGTATATTGAAAAGAATTATGAAGATGCTGGGTATTTAACATGTTATGTATAATTTTATGGTTTATATCATTTCATGGCACTAAAGTTAGAGGACAGTTGGTAGATATATTTTACTGTTTGAAACATTGTGTACCTCACGATATTTTTTGTTGGATCATTGCTGTGCAGTTTTATGTTTTATCTCTGTTGGAAGACATATGATTGATAATGTTAGGATGACCGTAATGGATAAACTTAGAAGATATTTGGAGACTGCAATCAATCTGTTAAAAGAGTTGATACAGTTTTTATGTTTGCAGGTGTATCAGGTTCGTGAAGCTGCAGATATGCATGAGAAAAGCAAGGGAAAAACGAAAGAAGGTGCAAATGAACCAGTTACAGATGGGGATTTAAAATCTCACTTGACTATGTTTTACTCCCTCAAGAAGGCCTTTCCTGGAGTAGATGTAAGTAGGATATTATATATGTGTGTATGTTTTTTATAACTAACTTCTTTTTCCATTTGAGTGAGGTAGTGTCTGCAACAAAAGAATAGTAGTCTCAATTTCACACATCCAGTCTAGCTATCATTGTATGATATACTGAACTAGAGACAATGGTTCACACCTAAGCTGCACAGTTTACTCCAAATTTTTCGTACGTTGCTTCATGTGCCTTCTTTCAGGCAATTGATAGCATAATACCGCATCATTCCAAGTCATTCTGTCCATCACGTGCATCTTGCCCTTATGAATGCTAAGACCTTATATCCCAAAGCTTCCTTTACTCCATCCATCCTTTCCTCCACAGTCTCTCCCTTCCTTTTGCTCCCACTACCTCATTTGGTGGTAAAATAAGATTGCAGCTCCACCAACTGTTCTTGTAATTTCCGTATGTCTGTGCTTCATAGACACATGGTGATTACAAGGAAAAGGACAGGTAAAGTACATTATTTTGACTTCACAATCCTATCTCGTGGTTACCTACCACCACATTACAGTGTGTTATCATTATAACACTATAGCACTTATATGGATATAACTTCTAATTCTTTGTATTTTTCTGTAGATTATATCTGAGGAACATGATACTGGCAGTGTGGATGTGTCATCTGTAATGCCAGCCTCTACATTCAACATGGAAGTGAGCAGCATCATAACAGATGACATCCTTGTCCCCATCCATGATATTCGAGTCTGGATTGATCCTCTTGATGCTACCCAAGAATATACAGGTATGGAATGACTGTTCTGAATTGATATTATAAAACTGTAGTAAGGAACAAAAGATTTTGTTGTTTTTCACAAGATGACCATATAATTGTGTTACCTTGGAGTGATATAGTAACCTTAGTGTTTTGAAGCCTTAAGTCAAGGTTAGGTGAAGTATTTATTACCTGTAACCTGGAGTAAGGGAGGTTAGTCTATATGCTGCTATGAAGACAATGCTTGGTATTGTTTACCACATGGCATTAGATTCAGTTTATCCCTTTGAAACATCTTACCTTCCTGAATGTTCAGGCCCAGATAACTCACTGTCCTTCCAATCCTCTGAGCTGGTCTCTCTTGACTCATCCTCTCCATATGTCCAAACCATTTTCAGCACACTTTGGTCTGCTCTTTTTGTCAAAGTCTGCATGCCACCAACAGTCTCTCTTATATTGTCATTTCTTATACCATCATCCCTCTTCACACCAAAGATTATCCTCGGGTGTTTGATTTCCAAAACAACCACCCTCTTTTGTTCCTTTGCATTCAGGGCCCAAGACTCATACCCATTCAACACTCAGGATTACTATGCCATGTCCCTTCTTTACCCTATTGGCAGTGACCTCTCCTTCCTCACACTTTATAGTGGAATCAGGAAATTTTTCCCCCTGTGCCACTTCATGATTCTTTTCATCTCCTATAGTTCCACTAATTGCCATGACCATTGTTAGGTATTTAAAGCTCTACTTTCTTGGTTTTCTTCAGGCATACTCGCATTCACTTAAATCTGTTTTGTCCTCTACTCAGCCTTATTACCATACTTTTATTCACAGATCAGAAGACGAGGAAATGCAAAGAGATTTGAATATTATTTATGAATCGACTGAAGTTATGGAACAATTAATGGTACAGGTCACCCACCCCTGGTTAATGTCTTTGTTGAGTTCCTGGAAAGTGCAACTCTAAGGAAATCCATTTTTCCTTGAAGAAGCTATTTATAAAAGCTAGTTACTTTCTTTGGGAAAATTTTGCCCATAAAAGACAAAATAGTTGTTATATAGGTCATTTACATATATAGTCATAACTTTGGTATAGGAACAGGATGAATAACATGAATGCTTTCCAGAGGTAGTTGTGATGTTGGCTTTTATGAGTGGGTAGAGATGAAAGGATGAGTGGTAGAGTTTGGCAGATGAAAGACCAGGTTCACTTGCTTCATCTGCATATGAAACTGAAAGAAAACACATAGTTAAAGT
The DNA here is from genome assembly GCA_032361705.1 of Panulirus versicolor. Classification (NCBI taxonomy): domain Eukaryota; kingdom Metazoa; phylum Arthropoda; class Malacostraca; order Decapoda; family Palinuridae; genus Panulirus; species Panulirus versicolor. The sequence continues at coordinate 19,894 of JAUUDZ010107714.1, forward strand.
GGGATTGATAGACACATATAGCTTCTCTTCATGCTTTGGTTTGATCTTGAAGAAATTTTCAAAAGATAGTTGGACTGACTTTCTTGTCTTGTATGATAAATGCCTTTATGACAGTAGCAATAGGAGCTTTGAAATTGTGGTCTTTCCTAGAATCATCTCTGCTTAAAATAGTTATTTCTTTGATTAGATAGAAAGCTTCTGACATTTTTGATCCTCAAGTGTTTTGATCCTCAACCATCTCTCCATCTTTAGTTTCCAATATCAAAGGGTAGCTCAGTAAACTATTATTGAAAAACTTAATAGCTGGGTCTTTACTCTCATTTGAAAAGCAATCTAAGTTCTTGTTTACATTGCATATATTTACATATCCTGTATTGTAAGCCAGCTACCACATTCAGAATCTTTAGATATTTTGTTTACAGAGTTTCATTACATTTAGTTGTGTAAGACATTCAAGGAGTTTTATAAGTACACTCAAAAAGATGGTTTGCTGTTCTTTTTTTTGAGCTGTTGTAAGTTATTTCTGTGAAGAATATTTGTGATGAGGAAGATTTATTTTAAAACATTTCACTTACACTGGAGTGAAGTGAAGGATGCAGAGAAGCAGTAATAAGAAAAGTTAATGAAGATATGAGTTGGGATATTATATGGATTATTCTTGTTCATTATTTACTAACCAATTTTCTTATGCTTAAATCTTATAAACACAATTGTAAGTTTTAAAGCAACATCAAATATTTCATTCAGAGAACCTGAGAGAATATGTTACAACAATGGTCTGTGTGGCACTGAGAGGTTATGCTACTATTGGAGTTATTCACAAACCCTTTAGTAACTTTACTGCTTGGGGCTGGGCTGGTAAAGGTGTCTCATCAGAGCTTCAGATGTCAGTACCTCAGGTAAGTGTAGTTTACTTTTTAAGTTTACGTAATTAATGTGCATTCTTTGAGAACAAATAACCATATATTTTCTTTGTTAGGGATTGTCACTCAAAAGTATTAGAGAATTATTGGTAGTTAGGAAACCTGGAATCCCAGTTTACTTGGCTTTATAGACTATTTTATTTGTCGTATCCCAATAAATTACTGTATATTTTTACCATATATGACCCAGGACCCCTTTATGGGGCTCTTACAGCTTTAAGGCTGCACTATAGTCAAAGGGAAGTAATTGATGCACTCCCTTGGTTTGAGAGAATCCTAGATGAGATTGTACTCTGTCTTGTAAGCTAATGATGATGCAAGTTCAACAGAGTAAATATATGTTTAAATTATCCTACTACTAGTTCGGTGTTAGTGGCCTCTGCCTGCATGAGGTTACACAGCAAGGGAAATGTCACCTTTGGTAAGGTTGTATCATCATTGATTGATGAATTAGAATACAGTTTCATGAAAGAATTTAATGCTTCAGAGTAGTCATACTGCCCCTGCTACTGAGTGTAGTGCAGCCTTGAAGCTGCAAGAGCCCTAGAGGTAGGGATCCTGGGATTACGTGATGATTATGATACAAGTTTGCTGTTTCCTGTGTAGTGAGGTAGTGCCAGGGGTAGATGAAGAATGGTCTCATTTGGTTACTTCTTCATTTAGTGTCTGATTGACAAAGTCTACTTTATCAGTCTCTGGTGATAATCTTTCAGACTACCAAAAAAAACATCCATAATGAATTAAAACTGATTTCTTGACAGCATCGCATGAACACTCAATCCTTCTTAGTGTTTGGCCTTCCTGTAATTAGTGTGTTGGAGGTGTAATTACACTTGAATGAGAGATTCTGGTTTGAATAGGCTAGAGATCAGGTGTTGAAACCACTTGTATCTTTGTTGTTGTTTAAAGGTCCTGTCTTTGTCATCTGTTGATTTTTTACATTTTAACCATAATAAGAAGCTCTACTTATTTTGCTTTTGGTTTCACAAATATGGAATTTTTGAGAAATGTCATGGTATAACCAAAATCCTCTCATATTTTGAAACTGACGAGCTGAAATAGAGAAGTGTCACATGTAACTTTCAGTTTTTGCTTTTGAACAGGGAGGTCCAAAAGATGACATTCCACAAATCATTGTGTCTCGGTCACATGCTGGTGATGTTGAAGGTTTTTCCAAGGCTGCATTTGGGGAGAGAACTAAAGTTATCCCTGCTGGTGGTGCAGGTGAGTCAAAAGATGAGACTTGAATGCACATGATATTGTTTGCTGTCTTCACCTAATAATTCAAGTCCTTTACTTTAGGTACACTTTTATTGCATGCAAATGTACTTTCCCAGAAAGTCTGGATGATATAGTTATAGTCCTGATATGATAGTGTCTTGTAAGCTTCTGGACTGTCTTAATGTTATGCAGTTGTTAACAAATAAATGAAGTTTCATTGCAGTATGTTTTGACTGAAGTGTCGTGACTGGTGATAATACACAAACATGCAGAGCGACTTGTAGTGTTTAGAGTAGCTTCTTCTTTTCTGCCACTTCTGTATGGGAAATGTTTCAATGGCTGTTTAAAAGTTGAAGAAATAAGTTAAGGACATGATAAACGAATATTATGTACTTTTGTGGAAACCAATTTATATATTCTATTCTAGGTTACAAGACCCTGGCAGTCATTCAGGGAGATGTAGATGCTTATGTTCATGTGACATTGATTAAGAAGTGGGATATCTGTGCAGGAAATGCTCTTCTAAATGCTCTCCATGGCAACATGACAACATTAGATGGGCTATCAATAGACTACAGTAGCCGAGAGGATTACAAGAATGAAGGTGGTGTCCTGGCCACACTGTATTTACATAAAAACTATTTACCAAAACTACAAGAGCTCAGAAAGAAAAAGCCACATTAAGATAATATTATAATATACATTGTTTAAACATTTTTTACAGAAAAATAACAAATTCTAAATTATTTGAATTATTTCTATTTATGCAGCATTTAATTTATTTTTAGTGATGTAAGAACTTTTCTTTAGGGTCTGAGTAAATCATGTATAATTTAATTTAACAGTTTGAATTATGCAAAGGGAATGTTTTTTGTTTGTTGCTTAACAAAGTCCATTAACATAATACTAATAGCTACATTGATGAATTACATGGTAGGACAAGAAATTGTTGGAATACAATAAAGCATAGAGGATCTATTTTAAACTAGAGCTTTTCATAAATGAAAGTATTGTTTGTACAAATAGGAAATAATGTTAAGAAGAATAGTCTATTTTAGGTTGTTTTTTGCAAAATAAGTTTGATCCTTAAATGCTGGGAGACTTGCAATAACTTGATTGAAATAAGCACCAAAAGCAAGGTCCTCATATTTTCTGTTTCTTAGTATAAAGTGAAAGAAATGTATGTAAAGTGAATGAAATGTCAAAAGAAGTGAGCTAATATACTTTATCTGGCCATGGTTATCAATGAAGTTAACACCTAGATCCCCATGGAGTGGTGAAGAAATAGAGTAAGGTTCTGGAGGGTGTATATCATTCAGATTTTTGTTTTCCATTATGAAATGAGAGAAATTTGTGTAAAGGTAAAGGACATGTGCAAAACTGTGAGTTAACATTTTCTTATATGGCTGTGGTATGATAGTGAAATTAACATATAATCCTTCAGGGAAGTGATAAAGAAATGGTGAAGGAGGGTGTGCATCACAGTCTGAGGCATAACTGAATTGCCACTGACAATGCCTGTGTAGGCCAGATACTTCGGTAGTACCTGATAAGCATACAGATGTCGTAATGTTGGCACTTAGCTAAGAATAAGCCTTTGAAGATTAATGCTACTAATACAACTCCCAATATTCCCTTGACAGTCAGCTGCGTAAGCCTCCCAGCATTTAAGGTTTAATAGAGTGTGCTGTTCGGTGAATAATATCTTCATTTTGTCATTGTAGAATTAACTTTTTTCTTGTTATGAAGCACTGATTTAGCTTCATTACTATGGCTTTATGGCTGTTTCATGTATTTTATCAGTATTGACTTGTTGAAAGCTCGGAAGCTTTAACTTCAATTGTTCTTCCTCATAATTCATATCATGGTATGCTTCTAATGTCATGTATGAGTGTAATGTAATTAGGGATTCCACATTCAGAATGGCTAAGTGGTGGTCTCATCAGAATGGCACTAGGATCCACCAAGTCGTATTATATTTAGTAACTAGGCCATAATTCTTTATGTACCACCTTCTTTTGAATATGAAGACCATAAAGTATGAATATATGAATAAGTTGAATATATCCCTCCAAGGGACAGCTTCACAGACATTCCATTTATTCTTTTCAGAATTATTTCACAATATTTATCTTGATTTTATTTAGAGATGGGATTGTGTTCAGTACTGATGATTACTGAATATGGTTTACCTGTGTTGCAGTTAATAACCCATTTTGGCTGTGGGACCGAAATATCTGTGCAGCTAATGTCCAAGTGCTTTCATATTGGTGCAATAACAATTGTTGAATGATAAGAATATTGTCTGAACACAGCTTTAATTTTTGTCTGTATAATGATTTGTAGTATGTTTATACTAGAATTTTACCAAGTGTTTCCTATCAACTTAATATCAGTAAGAATATGCTTTTCAAGTTATGTATTCAGTGTTTCTTCGGACTTAAATTTTCCTGTTTGGTTCATGGAATGCAAGTAAGAGGGTCTTGGTACCCTTACCAGAAAGATTCTTGACAACCATTCATAACAAGGCACAGCCAAGAAAAGCAAGTTACTGCCCAGTCTGTCATTCCTACCTTAAACTGGAAAGCATTTACTCTAATTCTGTTTTAGCACCAAATCACACTCAGGTCCTCTCATTCACATGCTGCTATTTCTCACTTGTTAAGCCCTCCATATGCATATCCCATGAATATTTCCTGTATCCTTACTTCAAGAGTGTTGTGTACAAACCTCAAAAATGGGATATTGGTAAATGACTTGCACAATAATATCCTTGCTTATTTAACATGTCTTCAGTCATGTTCAGTTTATTCTTGATTTTGTAAGAAGATAATGAAGAGAAGCAAAGTAAAGCTGAGATCTATAAGGATAGTGAATCAGGCTTCACTTCATTTCAGCTCTTGCTTCATCCTGTAATCTGATTACCACAGCACCTGCTGCTAATGTTATGGATCAAAATGAAATAGATGAGCTTTTCTAATAGTTATGTCTTTGTATAGACGAAGGAAACATAGTCATGTTTCACTTTGTAGGAGGGAGAACATTTTGTCTTTCTCATTCCATTTCTTTTCATTCTTTTCTTCTTTCCAACTGTGAGCACCTTAATGTTGGGCTTTGACGTAACTAGTAATGTGCAGTTCAAACATCTGTGGCATTGAGGGTGTTTTGAAGATGCATTTTTGAGAATGGAGTGAAGATGTGTATTTTTAAGGGATATGTAAAGGTGCACTTGTCAGGAATGAAGTAGATTTAGGTTGATTGGAGTTGTAGTTAAGATGCATTTTGTCTAGGGTTAAAGGAATTTAGGTTTATTGATGGTTTTAGGAAGATGCATCTGGTGGTGTGTCTCTCTGTAGTGAACATGTTGGTAAGTACCTAATTATAAGTACCTACAAGAAGATTTTGCCTATAGGCATATCTTGCTCATTAGATGATGTTTTTTTTCTGTCTCTGTTGCCACGCACATTACATGAATGTCAGTCCTGGGTTCATCAGGAACCAGTTTTCAACCACTAATGCAAGTTTGTAATGTTTTCTTATTAGTTCCATGTGTTTCTGCTTTTGCATGGTTGTATGTTGACTTTGTTTCCATATTAGGTATTGAACTTGAATTTTTTTATATTTCGTCCCATTATTGTAGACTTGTTAATTTGTTTCTTTTTGGTGAGATGCTCTTACCCCAGAATGTTGTCCTTTTTACCTTGAATTTGCTACCATGTGTATATTATCATATAACTTTTTTGTCTTCATTTTAGGCTGTAGATTTCAAAGTCTGTCAGCCTCTTGTAATAGTTCTTATGTTTTTTCCCTCAGTTTTCTCTTTGAAGTTTTTTGAATGCTCCTTTACTTGTTTACATCCACTTGTTTGGATCATCATACAACACAGCAGTATTCCTTCATAAATATACATTCTTCACCTAATCTGCACATGTATTTATCATATCTGTGGCATACTTCGGGGTGACTGCTTGCATTTTTCTCTAATATCAAAGAGGGACCTGAGGAGGAGTACTTTTTAATTCATAATTTGGGATGATTGTAGATGCATTGATTGAAGTACTTACATTCTCCTCCAAGGTAATTTCTGCATGCAGTTGCAGTGTTTGGTAATTTCTGCCTGCATTCCTGTTGTTTGCATCAGTTGTTGATGCCTGGCTATATTTCTCGTGTCATTTAGCTTCTTGTTATCCTTTGACATTCAGTCTGAATTTTTAAAGCTGATTTTTTCCCCCTTTAGATCTCATGAAGTTTTCCTTCACTTTGCTCCTTAGTATTTTTTTAACCCTTCCCTCAGCTGTAATCAATTTCCTAATTTTCCTTGTCTTGACTTTGTTCCTTGTATTCCAGGTATCTTATTTTTATGTACATGATTTTTCCTTCCTTGTCTATTTTAATAATTTTTCTTGTCATTATCCTCTGTGTGCCTGTCACAGTTCAGAAGTATCCCCTCTGTTTATCACTGATGTGAAAATTCATGCATAACAAGTCCACAGTCCACACATCTTATTTCTGGTAATATGTTCCTTGTTTAACATGTTCATTTATTAAGAGGGTGATTTTCAATTTTTTTTTTCATAAGAATAGCACAAAGATTGTATCTTTTATTATATTCAACTGGCTTTTTGTTCTGTACACCTGATTACTTTTGAGAGCCTCAGCACTTTACATCATACTATTGTACCCATAATTTTTTATTTGTATAATAACTTTCCTTTGCATGGAATTGCAAGAGAATTAGTCACTGTGTCCCTTGCACTCATTAGCCCATGCTTTGCTAGTTATGTCCTGTTTGACATATACCTTTTGTTTACCTTGACATTATATTTGTAGATAGGGAGCTGTGGTTTCAGTGCATTGTATGAGCTAGATATTGGATGTTAAAAAAAATGAGGCTGTTCTTCGTAACATACTGGTGCTACCTTGCTACATGGGAAATGTGGACTAGTATGCAAGAAAATTGAATCATGATAAATATGAGGCAGAGGCTTGCTGAATTGTCCATGTTTTATGTATTTGTGTAACCTAAACCAGTGAGACTTAGCAGCCAGCATATTTGAAAACATTAGCCGAGAAAGCCTATGGGTTCTTTTGTAGCAGTGTGTGCATGTATATGTTTGTCTGAGTGTATAAGTGTGTGGATACATGTTGTATTTCACATTATATTTTACACATACTAGATTTTTGCTCAAGGTTATTGGTGTACCCCTTTGTATATATGTAGTTAATTAGATTTTGTGAATATAGAATGTATTTGATATTTTGCAGGCCAGGTCCATTCATTTAAAGCTTGTAAACATGTTGCATTTGATATTAATTATGTAGATTCACTTTTTTCCTCTTTACAAATAATTTGCAGCCCTTTAAACTTGAGCATACAGAGATCTCTTTTATCTTGTTTACAAAGTGCAAGACAAGCTGTTCTTGTAGATGTGACACTGTCTTTTGTTACTATGTTGTAGGTCTGTTTTATATCTTCTCATTAATATGACAGAACTGAAAGTTTATGTAAAGCATTCTATACCATGAATGCCTATTTCTACTTTTTTGCTCGAGTTCTTACTCAGATTTGGCTTCCTGTATACTTTATGAAGGGTGAAGGCTTATTTTGTTTTGAAATGATTGTCCCAGACTGCATGTGCCTTGGGCATCCAGCTGTTGGACTGTTACCCAATCACATCAGTTTTTATGGCTGAGTTCTTCATTTGATTGGTTGTTGAACTGTTTTATCTGAGAGGTTGTGTTGGCTATGTTTTTTTTAACTTTCATGTGCAAAGATCAGGCAGTTTTTTAGGGGGCTCTAGATTCATTTTATGTAGTATGTTGGATTAACATATTATTTTTCACATAGAATACAACTCTGCTGTTTTCTGTATGGCTAGTATCATTATTTGTTGGCACCATGACTGGATTCCTCAGAACAAGAATCACTGTGTACAGTGATGAATGTAAAATTGTTACATGAACCAGATGAAAGTTATCAATGTAGAGGAGTTGCTTTGAGTGATGATTACTGCCAAAAAATGCATAGATTTGCAGTATTTCGTAAAGGAATTTGTTATATACTGTGAAGTGAGGATATAAATCTTTTATGTATATATTCACACAGTAGCACATAAGCATAAACATATCATTATGATGAAACATATTCTTAATTATTTTCATATGCTCAGACCCATTTTATGATTGCTATGTATTTTGTTTTTTATTTATCTTCAAGTACATTCTCATTTCTCATTTATTCATTGTAACAGCAATGTACAAGCAAACAGCTACAGTTTCCAAGGTTACACTATGAGTGTGCATTGATTAGATACAGTATGTATAGGTATGTATTATGAAGACATGTTAGAAGCTTCAGTAATATCTAGCATCCTAATAATGGTGTAAGATTCAGATTCATGATGGCCTGTAGATGATTCTGAATATCTGAACAACTTTAATTTTGTCTGAATAATAGTACTGAATTATGTAAATTTTTTTCATTACAAAGCAATACACAGTATAGCCATTTATTGCTTTTGGTATCTTGACTGTTGTAATAAAGTCATTAATGCTTTATGTTGAGAATTTCTATTACTGTTAATCAGGTGTGTTTTGCTTTTAGGCATGTATAGATTTTATTTTTTTAATGTGTATACCTCATATTCTGGTAGAGCATTTTCCATGTACTAAGAGTGATAAATTTTAAATGTTTTGTATTCTACTTGTTGTTTGAACTGAAATTAAAATTTTATAATGTTGGCAGTATTTTAAATGTTAGTTTTTTTCCTCTTTTTGTTTCATTAAATGTTAGTGAATATATTTTCTCAAGTTTTCTGTAAATGACATACAAGTTTTGGTTCTTAGTGCTGTGTTATGTGCAGGGCAGCATCTGCGCATTTCATTCAGGCATCCAGTAACTGAATTGCAGATGATTTCAGCAGGGGTAGGGTTTGACTTGGCCTCGCTGTTCATTGTCTTTAAGGTAAGGTTATAGAAATGATTTAAGTTAGATGAGATATGCTGGAAGCATTTAAGCATGTACCCTACCTAGCTCTGCTATGTTTGGATTTCATAGAATGAAAAACATAGTAACATTCAACTGCAAACCATTGAAGCCTTATAATACATTTTTTGCAATAAAGAATGATAAGGTGACCACCTTGCAGGACAGGGGAAGTGTGTATCTTAGGACAGAGAAGGATTATTATGAGATTCTTGAGAGCTAATTGAGTGATGGATTACTCATGTGAGTATGATGCCTTACAAGTATAGGGAAGAGTTTCCAATGATGTATTATATTTACCTATGTATAGTTCATTTGTTCTAACTGTGAATCTTGCAAGTGGACAAGGCATACTACAGGTAAATAAATCCTGGTGACTCATGACATGATGTTTTCAAGTATGGTACATATCACTTCAAGTTCTAGGCTGCAAGTATTTTGGTAATCTTTACAAAATTGGTACCATTAGAATGAATAGGATGGGATTTTATGTGTAACACCTCCTATGATAGTGAATTTTAAGTAAATCTTGCGACATTGCGTGAGATTAAAGATTTTCATAGGTTTTCTTTGCTTAGATATAGGGATCAGATTACTTCATAGGGTGATATGATCTACACGTGATTGTATTTTCCTTTATTTACTGCTTCCTAAATTCTGTTTTTCTGTTAAACTGAAGATCCCCTCCTGATAACTGTACCAATATCTAGTTATCTGATATTGAAAATTAGTAAAGGGATTGAAAATTGATATTTCCACCCTCTTGAAGAGTTGTTTTATTACAGTTATCTCCCGTCCTTACCAATAATTGTTTTAGTTATCCATTATATCTTATTCATTTTTCTGTAAGTAATATGTTCATTTTTCTAAGTTACATTGTCCAGGGTACATTACATTGTTTTGAAGAATCTTATTATCATATGTTATGAAATTTTGTTTATTAGAGTGTAAAATAAATTAAAAGTATATATTCTTTCTATTATTACAAATTATGGAAGGACAAGACATATGTAAGAGATGAAAGCAAGTAATAGGAGACATTTGTATTCAAGAATAGGAAGAGTGCTGGCATTTGTTTACAAACGGTGAAGGCCCACCCATCCCTCTCTAGAGCTGGACTATGAAAAGAATGTGATACAACTCTGTTGGGTAAATCTATTATGTTAATCAGTACACATCTCAGTTATTTCAAATACTTATAAGATTGAGGCCAGTATATTTTCCAAAGATTTGTGAAGTAAGATCGAGTTCAATGTATTAAGAGTAAAGTATTTTTGTTCAGAGAGCGAGCCCATGTTTATTTTTGCTATTGTATATATTTGTAACTTTTTACCACTGTGTTTGGTATTTGACTAACATAACAAGAAAGCAAAGACTGGTTATAATTACGGCCGTCAGCTGTCAGATGTTAGCCAGATGGTAAGGGAATTTGTCTAGCCTAAATCTGTCTGTTAACAGAAGCCATCATTTAAGAGTTCTGTATTAATGGGTCTATGGGCTGATTATACACCCTTTAATGTAAGGAGTGGAGGCAGTACGTATGTATTGGTAATATTGCATTATGATATATTTTTCATCTGTATTTCAAGTATAGAAGTGTTTGAATATCTTATCTTTCAATTTTGAAACAAAAGGTTTTGGTGCCAAAAAATACCATGAACCTTCAGTTTTTGGTATTTTTCTCAGAAAAAAAGATTTCCTTTATAACCTCAATATAAGAAGTATTTTTCATGCTGAATACAAAACTGGTGTTAAAATAATGTTTCGTCCTCTTTATGACACTCAGTAAAGCTATTAAATGAAGTCAGTTTTAAAATATTTGTGTTCCTTTGCATCGTATTTTCTAAGTATGTGTCGGTAACTAAGAACATTGTGATATATTTTCCATGATTATTTCAAGTATAGAAGTGTTTGAATTTCTCAAGTTTCAATTTTGAAACAAAATGTTTTGTGAGCTAAAAAATATCCTGAATTTTTCT
>JAUUDZ010107715.1:0-19539 GCA_032361705.1 Panulirus versicolor
CCGCCTTGCCGGCTTTCATCTTCCGCAAAGCTTTCACTACCTCTTCTCTGTTTACCAAATCATTCTCCCTGACCCTCCCGCTTCGCATACCACCTCGATCAAAGCACCCTATATCTGCCACTCTATCATCAAACACATTCAACAAACCTTGAAAATACTCATTCCATCTTCTCACTTCACCACTACTTGTTACTACTTCCCCATTAGCCCACTTTACCGGTGTTCCCATTTGTTCTCTTGTCTTACGCACTTTATTTACCTACTTCCAAAACATCTTTTTATCCTCCCTAAAATCTAATGATACTCTGTCACCCCAACTCTCATTTGCCCTCCTTTCTACCTCTTGCATCTTTCTCTTGACCTCATGTCGCTTTATCTCATATATCTCCCAGTTATTTGCACTACTTCCCTGCAAAAATTGGACCAAACGCCGCTCTCTCCTCTTTCACCAACAATCTTACTTGTTCATCCCACCAATCGCTTCCCTTTCAAATGCCACAAGCATCTTTTGCCCAAGCCATCACTACTGCCCTAAATACATTCGATTCTTCCCCCACTCCCTTTACTTCATTTGCTATCACCTTTTGCCATTCTGCAATCAATCACTCCTTGTGCTTCCTCACACAAGTCTCTTTTCCAAGCTCACTAACTCTCACCACTCTCTTCATCCCAACATTCTCTCTTCTTTTCGCCTCCACAAGACAATGATCAGACATTTCTCCAGCTGCCCCTCTCAGCACATTATCATCCAAAAGTCACTTTCACGCGCCTATCAATCAACACGAAATCCAGTAACGCTCTCTGGCCATCTCTTTTACTTACATACGTATATTTATGTATATCTCTCTTTTTAAACCAGGCATTCCCAATCAGCACACAAATCTACAAGCTCTTCACCATTTCCATTTACAACACTGAACACCCCATGTACACCAATTATACCCTCAACTGCCACATTACTCACTTTTGCATTCAAATCACCCATCACTATTTCCCGGTATCGTGCATCAAAACTGCTAACACACTCACTCAGCTGCTCCGAAAACACTTGCCTCTCATGATCTTTCTTCTCTTGACCAGATGCATATGCACCAATAATCACCCGTCTCTCTCCATCTTCTTACACTCTCTCACACACTCCTGCAACTCCTGCTTCATGAGTAGTGCTACTCCTTCCTTTGCTCTTGTCCTCTCACCAACCCCTGACTTTCACCAACCCCTGACTTTACTCCCAAGACATTCCCAAACAACTCTTCCCCTTTACCATTGAGCTTTGTGTCACTCAGAGCCAAAACATCCAGGATACTTTCCTCAAATATACTACCTATCTCACCTTTTTTTCTCATCTTGGTTACATCCACACACATTTACACCCCAACCTGAGCCTTTGGGGAGGATGAGCACTTCCCACATGACTCCTTCTTGTGTTTCCCCTTTCAGAAAGTTAGAATACAAGGAGGGTTGGGTTTCCAGCCCCCGCTTCTGTCCCCTTTAGTTGCCTTCTATGACGCATGGGAAATGCATGGGAGGTATTCTTTCTCCCCCATCCCTGGGATATATATATACACATGTAAATACACATATATATACACATACATGTACACTCAGGCATATACATTTATACTACTCATGTACATGTTCATACTTTCTTGCCTTCAATCCATTCCCGGCGCCACCCTGCCCTACAGGAAATAGCATCACTGCCCCCTGCTTCAGCGAGGTAGTGCCAGGAAAAGACAAAAAAAGGCCACATTCATTCACACTCAGTCTCTAGCTGTCTTGAGTAATGCACCAAAACCATAGTTTCAATGGGTTGGTTACTATCACTTGAAAAACTCCAACTTTCAAGTCTTGAGTTTATGCATATTCTTAAAAACTTAGATGATATTAAACCTTAATTTTCGCACCTGTAATGATATTTTAGTTCCTTTGATATTTCCTTGTATGTTTATCTGCCTATGCCTCTAATCATGTTTTTGGCACGTCTGATTTTTTTGAATGTTGATATTTTACTCTTAGGTTCTCCCTGCTTATATTGTATATTCAAGATGTGGTTTCACTAGGGATTTGTAGTGTTATATTTTCTATGCTTTTGTATCAGTTCTGGTTATCATTCCTAACACTATTAGTTTGCTTCACTACTTTGACAATTTGACCTCTGTTATGTAATTTTTTCTGGATTATCTCACTCAGATCTTTATCTTGTTGGAGCTAGGAATGTTATTGTCACCAAGCATGTGCTTATGGCTTCTGTTATTAAAGCCAACATGAAGATTGTACATTTATCAGCATTGAATTACATTTGCTACCAGATTTTAGAACAGCACTGAATACAACCTGTTGAGTATCATTTACATATGTTAAGATCTAATTTGGACCCAAGACAGCCCTGAGGCATACCACATTTAACTGGGAACCATCCTAACTTTTTCCATGTACTGCTACTCTCTGCTTTCTATTACTGAGGCAGTCCTCAATCCGACCACTGATTTTTGCCCTAATTCCATATGCTTTTATCTTTAAAATCAGTTGCCAGGGTGGTACTTATGTAAATAAATACTGGAGGCAAGACCATCCCTTCATAAACCTGTGTTGAGAATCTTTTATTAGTTTTCATCTATGTAGATGTTTAACTTTAGGTTCTAACCAGGTTCTAATTTTGCACATTTGTGATAGTGGACTAATGGGCCTATAATGACATAAAAAAGTTTTTGGGCCCTTTCCCAATCCACAGTAAATTACAGATGTTTTGGGATAAAATTTATCTTCCATCGCTCAGCCCCAATGGATTTGACTGTTATTCATAATTTCAGGTTAGCTTGGGGATGTCAGATAGTACAGTGGATGCTCTTGGAGCCATTGATGATGCTATTGATGAGGCCCTCAGTGATGATCCAACGCCACCTAAGAGACTCCGTTCTCAAGACGATATAGTGAGTGATTTCCCATGTTCACAGTATGTTAAAGGTTTTCTTTAATAAGTAGGATGTTTTTCAGAATTTTAAGCCAATTGATAGAGAAATTTACAATCTTCAGTATCTTTTGTGAAATATGCTTGTGGGAGAATTTTGCCTGAACATATTAATGCATTCTAGATTCGGTAGGATTGCATGAAAAGCAGAGATAAGTAAAATAAGAGTAGCAGAAATATATTGCCAATTATTGCTTTGGGGTTAGTTATTTGTTCATGCCCACTCATGCTTTAATCCATAGTTATTGTGTGGAGACCAGCCACACAAGAATTGGCTGTTATAATAGCTCACAATCTTAAGTAATTACATAAATGTCTATTTTTACTGTACTGGGAGGGAGTTTCACACTCATGGTGCCCCAACTCTTGAACATTCCATACTTTCATACAACTTCTTAGATTTATGTATTCTCTCTGCATTAACCATGTCCTGGGTTGTTTGATTACTTTTATCCACCAGTATTATAAGTAAAGTACTTCTTTATCCCTGGATAAAAGGCAGGAAGACTACTACCCACGTACTCCCTGCATGTTGTAGAATGCGATTAAGAGGGGCTGGGGCAGGAGGCTGGAAACCCTTCCCTTCTTACATTTCTTTTTCTTAAAGTTAGAGTAGAAGAAGCTATGCAAGGAGTGCTCATTCTCACTGAAGGCTCAGGCAAGGGTGTTTGAATGTGTGTGGATGGAACCAAGATGAGAAGAAAAGAAATTTAGGTAGTATGTTTGAGAAAAGGAACCTGGATGTTCTAGCTCTGACTGAAGAAAAGCTAAAGGGTTAGGGGAAAGAATGGTTTAGGACTGTCTTATAAATGGGTATTGTCAGGGATTAGTGTGAGGGTGATAGCAGAGGAATGGGTAGTAGGACTTGTGGTAATGTTTGAAACAATGTAAGAAAGTGAGCTTCAGATTGATGTAGGTAAAAAAAATGAAGTTGGATCACAAGAGATGAGTGACCATTAGTGCTTATGCACACAGCCATAAGAAGAATGATGGAGAGAGGTTAGTGTTTTGGAAGGAGTTGAGTAAGTGCGGGTGAGAGATCAAATAAAATGATATTTTGGAAGGAGGAAAATAACTTGTGTAAGACAAGAGAACAAATAAGAACATCAGTGAAGGGGGCAAAATGGGAGGTGATAACAGATAGTGATGAAGTAAGATGGAGTGAGGATTTTGAAGGATTACTGAATGTGTTTGATGATAGGGTGGCAGATACAGGGCATTTGGGTTGAGGTGGTATGCAAAGTGAAATAGTCGTGGAGTGTGGTTTGGTGAAGGGAGAAGAGGTGGTGAAAGTCTAATGTAAGATTTGTTGAAAATGAAATGTTTGAGGACATTATGTGGTGTGGGATGGTTTGATCAAGAAAGAAATGAAAGGGTATGAGAGATGTGTATTATCAAAAAGAGTGTGGTTGAGAAAGCTGGAGAGGGTGTGCTGAAATTCTTTAGACACATGGAGAGAACAAATGGAGAAAGATCAAAAAAGTGGACATGTGTCAAAAGTGGAGGAAACAAGGAAAACAGGGAGACCAAAGTGGAGATGATAGGATGGAGTAAAAAAGATTTTGAGTGAGCAGGATCTGAACATGCAAGAGGGTGAAAAGCATGCAAGAGAGAAAGTGAACTGGAATGATGTGGTATACTGGGGTCGTCGATGTGCTATCAATGGACTCGATCAGGGAATACAAAGCATCTGGGGTAAACCATGGAGTGCTCTGTGGGGCCTGGTTGTGGATAGGAAGCTCTGATTTTTGGTGCATTACACATGACAGCTAGAGAAAGGATGTGAATGGATGTGGCCTTTCTTCATCTGTTCTTAGTGATACCTCAAAAATGCAGGAAAAAGCAGTCATAGAAAAAAGGAAAAGAATACCTCCCACACCCACAAAAGTTTCGATCCTCCCCATGATGAAATTCTAGAATTAATACTTCAAACTGATCCTAAAAATGTGAAGATACAGGTGCTCTTGGATATTAACCCCAGGTTATTCTATAAATGAACATTGTGCAGCTGCCAAAGAAATGAGTGACATATCTATCTTCAGAATGCAACATCCTTCATCCAGCCCAAAGATCTGGGGATAAAGTTACACACTGATTTACAAAAAGCAGCAGCTGAAGATTAATAAAAAACTCACAAATAGCTTTCTGAATGTGTTGAGGTGTAATACAGAAAGATCTTGGAAGTGTTACTTACCAGAGCCCATTGATGGCTCTTCAAAGAACAGATAATTTTATTTCCTAGGAAGACTTTTTTAGGCAAACGCATGGGAATATGAATTATCAGTAATGGATACAGTCTCACAGGAAACTCCATTTACTTATCTCAAGAACAGGTTCATGTGACACCTTCATAAGAACTCACCTTCCAGTTCCATTACGATCGATGCAGCCAACTGACAACCCAATTAACTGACTTGCAATATTCTGATTTACCTCATCAGAGAGAATATCTTCATAGCGACCTGAGAAAAATCACATATTTGAGCAAAAAAGGGCTGGTTTGCATAAGACAGACATAGAATTACAGGCAAAGGAATACTTTTTATCTAACTCTATTACACCACTGAATATGGTAAATATAACACCTCAGTTGCCTAAGAAAACACTAAAATGGATGACCTAACACTGCATATCAGATCTCTCAACACTACAACATTTTATACTGTATATCAATCACTGTCTTCTTTAAAAAAAATCTTTATGTCCTGTTCCTGTAAATCTAATGTAATTCATAAAAAAATAAATCTTGAAATAATTCTGTATTTACCAGTCTACTGTTACATATCCTTGTTCCACATCCATTCTTTCATCAATCTCCCCAATCCTTCAAGGACACCAGCCTTACATATTCAGTTCATGGTGGATGGACCACAGATGTATAAATGTCCTCTTCCAGTATAATGATAAAGATATTAAATAAAAATGGTGTATGTGCAATAAACTACAAAACAAATAGCAGGACCTCACTTAGCAATCAGGTCTTATTCCCACACTTTTCAAAGCACTGCATTGAAATATCTAGAAAACTACACATTAGCAAAGTGATAGCATTACACAACAAGAACAAATACCGAAGAAATAACTGATAAAAGCATGGATACATCTTTCTGGATAATGGATATTCAAACTGAAGACCTAAATACTTTGAAACTTTGTTGATTCTGCTGTTTATCAATGGATCATCTGAATATACCAATATTCCTTAATTTATCTTTTTGAAAAAAAAAAAAAAAATCAGTCATCACAGGCACCAATACCCATGACAATATATCTGGTTTGTTGAAAAAAAGTCATCAATATTCAAGTGAAAAAGGCAGTAGAAGGTCAATCCTCAAGTTTCTAATTCTTAAACTCCTAAACTTAGCTTTACATCCTTATCATCATTACATTAAAATACTTAAATATTTTCCTTTAAACAATGTTAGTCAATATCAAGTGATTCCATAAAGTTATGTTTTCTAGGAATCCCTTTCCAACATAAAGTGGGTACTAACTGCACCAGGAAAAATACAATGAAAGCAGTGTTTGCCGGAGATTATACATGAATAACAATGTCACATCAGAGTACAGCATATCAGATATACCTGAGTAAGGAACCCACCATTCCTGAATTTGAAGAGTTTATGTGAATAAACCTGATTGGTGTTAAGGAAATATATTTCCTCACGTCCATCACCATCCACGTCGCATGCACACACATCAATGGCATTTACTGCCTCATCCCTTAAAGCATAGTATGGGCTTGATGGGTCATCAACAGCTAGATTTTCCAGATGATCCTCTGACTGGTTGTACTTTAGCACCAAATTTGGTCCATTGAATCTGAAACATTATTATTTTTCTTATAATATGTCTTTTATATTTATGCATGTTGGCAACTTCCCGCATGAACAAGGTAGCACGAAGAACAGAAAAAACCTTGCTTCGCTCCTTTCTCTGTCCCTTCTTATGGAAAATAATACAAGAGAGATAGAGGATTTCCATACCCCTGCTCCTATTAGTCACCTTCCACAACATGCAATGCATACGTGGGCAGGAGGGTGTGAAGCATGCATGAGATAATGCAAAGTGGGGCAATGTGGTATACAGGGGCTGAAATGCTGTCAATGGGCTGAATCAGGGAATATGAAGTAGTCAACGGAAACCACAGAAAGGTCTGTGGGGCTTGGCTGTGGATGAAGGAACTCAGGTTTCAGTGTATTATGCATGATAGGTAATGATTGGATGTGTGCATATAAGGTCACTTCTTCATCAATTTCTGGCCTTACCTTGATATGCAGGAAACAGCACACAATTATGAAAAAATACCATTATCATAAGTGCATTTTATTAATCTATGATACCAGCTTGATAACCTGTACATAGAAATGAAAAAAATTACAATAAACATGCATAACCATTTTGTTAGTACAAGAAAATATGTTTTGCTAAAAAATATTTCTCTATTATTTAGATGGTGGCTGCTTCTTAACATGCCTGAAAAGTACAAGCAGTGGAATGGCTGGACATATTACGTGGATTAAATCTTTCTGATCTGTAAAGACTTTTTTTTAGTGAAAACTAGACAAACCAAGTACAGTACTATGTATCTATCCACTACCTGCTCAGACCTACATTTGTTGAATCATATATCCCAAGGGATAGGGGAGAAAGAAAATTCCCATATGTTCCCTGCATGTCATAGAAAGTGACTAAAGAAGGCAGTAGCTTAGGGGGCTGGAAAACTTCCCCTCCTTGCATTCTAATTTCTAAAAGTTGGAACAGAAGATGGAACTAAGCAAGGAGTACTCATCCTTCTTGAAAGCTCAGGCTGGGGTGTTTAAATGTGTGTGCAGGTAACCAAGATAACAAGAAGGGTGAAACAGGTAGTATGTTTGAGGAGAGAAACCTGGTTGTTCTGAATGAAACAAAACTAAAATACTGAGGGTCTGAAAATGCAGGAGGGTGGAAGGTGTGGATAAGAGATAGTAAACTGATGAGATGTGGTACAGCATATGGATGGCAATGTGGTTTCAATAGACTGAACCAGGGCATATGAAAAGGTCTGAGGAAACCACAGAAAGGTCTGTGGGTCTAGATGTGGATTGGAGGCTGTGGTTTCAGTTCATTATGGATGACAGCAAGAGAGTAGATGTGAACAATTTAGGCAACATCTCTTGTCTGTTCGCAGTGCTACCTTACTCATGTGGGAAACAACGAGCAGGATGAAAAACAATCATTCATAAATACCAATTCTAATAATGCAATAGCCCTAACATCAAGCATTATTTCAACATATAATCAATTAATCATATTACCCCAGGACTTCTCTTATGGGGCTGCAGTAAAAACAATTGAACGAAAATGCCTGACTCCTTTGGAATGAGATATTCTTCAATGAGATTGTACCCCTTTTAATCTGTGATGATAAAAGGACCTTACTTAAAATGACTTTTCACTTGCACTGTAACCATGTGCAGGCAGTCCAGTAATGCCATATCAATTCATATTTCAGTGCGGACAAAGGATACATCCTCCCTGCAAATAATAGTTTAACAATAGTCAAAAATGAATGTTGTATCAAAAAGTAACAATGATCCATTAATGGCCACCAGTGTCAAAGGCAGATTAATGAACAGTGTTTGGGACATCGCCTCTTGTGTCCCACCACATTCAGGGCCTCTTGTGCCCCACACTCAGGGGCTCCCACAAAAGTCAACCATATTTTGACCTTCATGACTAAATGTTATAAAGAAAATTACTTTTCCATTAGCAGATAGTAAGTTCCACAGAAGGATTTTCCTCATTTTTTTCCATTAGTTTACCTGCATCTTATGGAAAACCCTTAAACAATGAGCATGAAAAAAAATCCATCACAGTAAGCAATAAGAAATAAATCAATAATTATATAAACAAAAAATTCATCTATGAATTGATAGACTAGCATTCAAAAGTAACATAAAATACACAATACATTTCTACATTTGTTTTAGCCTGTGATAAATGAGCACCCAGAGAAGGTGAGAAAGACAGGTTTGACAGCTGATATGACAGATGATTTTTCTGTTTCTACTGAACTTATTTTCCAGTGGAATTCTAGTTTCACTTGCTCTCACAACATTACTAGTAAATAACATGAATATACTTAGAAATAGCACACCTTCCACACTAAATTCAGGTGAGGGAGACTGGTTGGCAAGGGTGGGGAGGATAGTGAAGGACACGTTTCTTTCTTTATACTTACTCAAGTTACCCACTACCTTAGGATTACAATGACACAATTAGGTGTTGTAGTTGTTACACTATTTCTTCCATAATTGTGAATTCAGTATGGATTCCTCTCTTGCACATCCAACTCCACCTTCTTTCCCATTAAAATTGCCCTGTAAATCACATTTCTTCAAGAGTCTCATGTTATTCTTCTTCACTTTCCTCACCAAATCATAATCAAAATAGATGTTCCTACTAATGGCTTGAATCATCCAACAATGATTGTCATTCCTCCTAATTACTTGAATCATTCAACAATCTAAAGTACATATCTTCTGTAGGATCACTGTATACATACTACCTTTGGGTAGACAGCAATGTACCTACAACGGTGATTCTTGAGGTACTTATACTCATTGTCTTTTTTATCTTGTGGGAATTCAAGTTCATCCAGCATGGATGTCCTGGATGTTTTAAGGTGATCATCATTCATATAGAGAAGTTAAAAAACAAAAGGGTTCACACTACAGCTGTAATTTAGCCTATGCAGATATATGTGACTCACCCAGCAACAATGAGTTCCAGTTGGCCATCATTGTCCACATCTGTGACTGCCAGCCCATAACTGAGATGAAGTGGTTTATTTTCTGGCCTCTGCCTATAAGAGAAAATTATGGGGTAATACAATGACACTTTAATTTCATATTAGTACTTTGATACTTCAATAACACCAAAAACCTCTAATTCCTACGAACTGTCTTCAAAAATAATCAAATTACAAAACACATGAAGCAAAGTGTTTCCCATTCTAATAACATGACCTGCTTTTAAATTATTTAGTGCAGCTACACTGCCTACATATATATGCAGTATCTATATATCATCCCTTTCTGTACAAAATGATGACCCCTTCAAATTTCAAACATATCACAACCAACCAAAGTCATTTCATGGGGATATGGATGGGCTTGTCTCTGAAGATATTGCATATGGTCTGCATATTCTGTGACAAAGATTCATACATACTGTACTTTCATAAAACTGTAAGACAGATAATTCTTTTCCATCACAGATTTGGAAAAAAGGACAATGACCCATTGTGCATAACCAGTTTAGCATATCCATGCATCACCACATCAAAAAGGGCTTTTGAGTCTACTAATTTATGCTGTAAGAACTTGTATGTATGATGGTGCATTGCATAAATAAGCACAGCACATAAAAGAAAGGTTAAGTTTAAGTGATGTTACTGTGGAGTCTGGTGACAGTGAAACTGCACTTGCGTAATGCATGCCTTACTTTTCATGCTTTCCCACTCAAGTCTTGGAACCTTAATTAATCAATTTAGAAGTCAAAAGTCTGCTGTTCACCTTGGTCAATCAAACACAATATTACAATACATTTGTGAGATCAGATGGTACTTGAGTCCATACATGGTAAAAAAAATAAAAAAATTCATACACAAACTTGATTATCCATGTTTTAATTACCACTTCCTCAGCGTGAAAATCCAACTGCAATATTCAGTCTATTCAGAATCACTTTAGAATCATCCAAGCTGTGTTGAATCTTTGTTATATTTCTCCATTCTCCATTTGCAGGTTTTCATGCTGTTATGTATTAGATGTACAAGGACCTCTTGCTTTATTCATATCTAATTCATGCCATTTTTTAGAATACCATGCATTGTCCATTAACACCTTTCCTAATCTACACAAGATTATGTATGGAATAACACAATCATCATTAAACTAACACTGTGGTGGCATGGCATTGCCAGCACTGTGCAAGAAGCAGATGTGAGCATTATATGGACAGTCTATAGTGATGGAGTGCTACAGTATACTCTATATTGCATGTGTTTTGCCCCTTGCATCATGCCACCAAAGCATCTTTTTAAGTTCTCCTCGTACCACTGGAGCTAAGAAGTGCAAGGCCATTCCCAATAAGGTTAAGACAGATGTGCTCAAATGTTATGACAAAGGACTGATATCAAGCATGCTCATGGACTTAGCAAATCTACTTTACAGATTTTTCATGATAGTACAGAGATCAAGGAGTGTGCCGAGAGCAAAACAGCAATCAGTTCATCTAAGGACTCATACTTATAAATTTGATTATGGAGTGAATGAAACGAATCGAACCCAAATTAAAGAGAATGTTCTCATCAGCATGCTTGCATTACAAGAATAGGCCCAGGATATACATGAAGACTTTGCAGCAGAAGAGGGAGCAGCAAAGATAATTTCCACAAGTCCTAGTTGGTCTGAAAATTTAGGAAAACCTACAATAACCACACCAAGGTAACTGGTGAGGCTGCTTCTATTGATGTCGTTACTAATGAAAATTTCCCAGGAACCCCCAAGATCATTATCAAGGAAGGCGATTATTCTCCTAACCAGATTTTTAATGTCGACAAGACTAGATGATTTTGAATGATAATGCCTTCAAGAATATACATTTTCCATGAAGAGAAGACTGCACCAGGATTCAAAGACTGTTATTATCTGCTTCTATTAATAAAATTCATTTTACAGTTTGTATATCATGGTGTTTTATATTTCCTGGTAAATGTACATAGTAGTTTTTTGCTGATATAATACTCAACTATCTTATTAATAATGAAACCCCCTAACCTCCATTATTCAATTTATTTGATTTACCCAACAATTTTCAGAAATGTAACTATCACCTAAA
This sequence comes from Panulirus versicolor, assembly GCA_032361705.1. NCBI lineage: Eukaryota > Metazoa > Arthropoda > Malacostraca > Decapoda > Palinuridae > Panulirus > Panulirus versicolor. The sequence continues at coordinate 11,858 of JAUUDZ010107715.1, forward strand.
CTGAGAGGGCCCTGTATAATGAGACAGAAAATAAAATTTTATACTGTTGAACTAAAAATGTAGAACGGAGCAGAAGGTAATAGTGTACAAGGTACATCATGTGAAAAGGCAACAGCAGCAATTATGTAGTCACTAGATTGTCCCTGGGGATATGAAGAATGCCAGTCTGAATATTCCAGCATTTTCTTTGAAATGGAAAGATCTGGCTGGGAATAAAATGGGATGTGTTCAGATTGATGATAAAACCTACAAGGACTTTAAGCCCTTGTCTAGCATAGCTCAAATCTCCTTGAAAGTAAAATTACCCAAAAAAAGTAATATCATTAAGCAAAAACTATTTCTTTAAAGAATGTCACTTTGAGAGAAGGGCCGAAAAACTTAAATTTTTTAGGATTATGCATAAACCATATGGCATCCCCTTCAAATGCCAGGTCTGTGTACCAAAACTTACTCAATCTGAGGCATGGGACGAGGGTATGTATGAGTAATTTGATAGGCTGTATAAAGTGACCAAGCCTAAAATAAGGGAACAGGGTTAATGACAAATGACAGATAAACAGAAACAGGGCATGACATCTACTCATCCTACACTTATGCAATTTCCTAAAAATAAATTTCTGTATAATGATAATGGATCTATGTCTACAGGATTTATAACTTATGCAGAGCAAGGCCTTCTGCTATGTTTTCTGTCATCTACACTATTGCCAATGTTTTAGGTTACACTTAGGAAAGGAAAAAAAATTATTCAGAAGAATTATTTATACAACAAAACTCAAGATGTTTTACACATCTTAAAAATTACAAAATATCACTTTCTTGCATATCTTCTCATTCAGATCATTACTTCAGATAGTTGTTTAACATATTTCTAAAACATGAGGTAAAATATTTAAAATTATATGCAATGGAATACAAGCAGGTAACACGGATCAACTAATTTTAAATCACTGAATTCTTAAACAAAATCTGAATACTTTCATAAAATATTATCATTACTTTTTTTTTCTAGTTTATATGCTTCTAAATTCATGTGAATATTCTTCACTAGAAACTCCCTCACCAAACAAAAATACTAAATTTACACTGACCTAAACAGTTGTTGAGTTATATCCAGGAACATTGTGAGGCACAGCTTTTGGTAACTTCAGTGTGTTGGTAAGTCCAAAGGAATCCTCTGTAGAAGAAAACAGATTCAATTACTGTAAACTTTTCTGCCAAAACATTCCAGTAGTGGCTACGACAGAGCAAATCAATGATGACTCCTATCTATAAAGAATGCTTGCAGTAAGATTACAAAGGATGGACAAACGTCTGTCATACACACCCATAGAGGGAGCAAGTGGAGAGGATGGGATAAAATGATAAAAGAAGGCCTTCGTAAGAATAGCACCAAGTGGGAAATAAACTATTCTGTACGTAAAAGAGGCCTATGATTCACTACTAAGCTAACCTGAGGCCAAAATTGTTAAGAAGGCAAAGTTTCTACTGGCAGATATTTGAAGTGCATTTAAGTATAAGGAAAAGGAAATATGTGGTAAACTATACAGAACATACTTGAAAAAAAAATCTGGATTATGCACAGGTATGATTTTCATGGTTTCTCTTGATTTCTAGAAGTTTGTTGTTTGTTGTAATTAACATATACAAATAAAGGGTAAGAACATGATAATTTTCTTGTACTTTACTTTGTTTCCCACCTGTTACAAAAGTAAATAAGGAAAAATGGAGGCAATCAGGCATTTCATGAGTGACTGGTAGTGCATGATAGAGTGGGTGTTAATATTTACAAGCACTTTAAGATAATCAATGCCTTATTCATTTAATTAAAAAGACGAATTTACAAGTTTCTTGAAAACATCGTTAGTTTGACATTATATAAGTGACAGTGGAAAGTCATTCCATTAAACTATACGAACTCTAAATATTTCTATGAATCATAATTTGGAAGAACTTTCCTGTAAAACGAATAGTTGATAAATCCAATTATAAAGTGACATACAGGCCATTATACAATGTCGGCATTTGACCTGTCAGTGACAAAACCAATATGTACCTTTAGTTTCGAACATCCAGTGAATTTAAGGTTAGCTTTGGTTTGGATGAAATTGTTTTTGATGTCTTCTGAATAAATTTATCCTTCATTTCCATCGCAAATCCTTACTTTATGTGATTTCACCCACCTAAAACTCCGGCTTCCAGGTGGATGTCGGGTTAGAGAAAAGCAATAACTCCCGATCTAGCTTCTGTATAGATGATAAAAGGAGTAAAAAAAAAATCCTACCTGATCTAAATGAACTTAGCAAAATTTGGGTTGCTGTGGGATGTGGCCAGCCACCCATAGACTGATACATTGAGGATAATTCCTTTTTTTTTTCTCACTTTTCTTTCATTTGAGGAACCAACAGAGATCCAGACAACCATTTGTTTACATTATGGATGCGGTGTAAGGCGAGCGCACCTTCCATGACATCACCACACCAACGAACAAACCTAATTGGGAACACAATATCTCTGGCGAACATAAAAAGGGAAATATTTAGAATATATCTTATCTTGTAACTCACAGATTTTTTTTTGCAATTAATTGAATTTGAATTTCTGAAATCTTATAATTCAAAGCAATTCAGCCAATACCGAGAAAGAAAATGTATATTTAGACCTTCTTTCAGTACTTGGGAACACAATTTTTCTGGCGAACATAAAAGGGGATATATGTAGAATATACCTTATGCTCTTACTGGCATATTCTTTTTCCAATTGATTGAATTTATGTTTCTTAAATCTTATAATTCAAAGCAATGTAGCCAATGCCGAGAAAGAAAATGTATATTTAAACCTTCTTTCAGTACTTAATTGGGAACACAATTTCTCTGGCAAACATAAAAGTGGAAATATTTAGAATATACCTTATTCTGTTACTGACAGATTTTTTTTTTCAATTGATTGAATTTGAATTTCTTAAATCTTATAATTCATAGCAATTTAGCGAACACCGAGAAAGAAAATGTATATTTAAACCTTCTTTCAGTACCAGTGATGAATACAGTAATTTCTCTGTATTATAAGCTATAAAAGGACATATGTATTCCATCTAATATCCTTGTATGTGTGATGGAAAGCAAAATATATGTGGACCACTATAAAAACTATCTCCTTTACAACTATCCCTTAGTGGTATGATAAACTAGTTATGTTCATCAGCCCCTAATTCTCAATACCAATTAGGCTCCTAGTTTTGAAGATTCCTTGCTACTGCCATTTTGTAGTGTACAAAGAATGTTTCATATATGTGAGATCTCGTCTCTGGAACTTTTTCTACCATCAAGTAACTCTTATATATATCATGTATACTGCCAGCATTCACAGTTTGTTTATTCCAGTCACCCACCACTGGAGTCTACACCTCCATTCCAAAAGGCTTCTTGCTTAGCTTTTTGTTATGTCTTTAGGTTGTTCTTCCATTAAATTTCGCCTATTTCTGATCACCCTTGACGTCATGAGAATGATTTAGAATCTTGAAGATACTTCTTTACATCATTTCTTAACATACCCTTTGCTAGATTTCTTGTTAAGCTCTCTACTTATTCTGCCATAGCACCTTTCAAAAAACTTAATTGTCATCACGCTGGTGGCAAAACTAGAGGTTTTAAACCAATTTACGTTGTACTCTTCTCATTATGCGTTTATTTCATGAACTTTGAAATCCTCTGTAATTCAACTCTTGATTCTACAACTGTATTCTACTTTTGGTCTCATATGGATCCTCTTTATTAATTTCAATATATTTTTAAGCACAATGTGTTGACCTGACAAGTATGTTCTATTTCTGGCTGATATATGAAGTGAGCAGTTTGCTGACTAATCTTTTACACCTGTAAAAAAAGGTATATTTCTGTCAGTTGCCAGTATACATTTTGTCTCATGCAATTATTCTCTTAAGGTGGAACTCTTGCGATGGGTTGATTCTTGGTCCTGTAGGAAATTATGGCTGTGAACAGCATACATAAAAAAGATCTGACGTCCATGTGGTTGGCTAACACTTCCCTGATCAGGAAATGGTCTCAGAGTCCACATACCTGGTCGTACATTATGCCCCAGCATGAGTTTAAACCTCCCAAGTACAAAGAGGGCTAATTGAATATCTCATGCCACCCTTACATTAATCTATCTGTTTACTCTTTTTTTTTTCAATGTCTAAACTGTAACTTTGTTAAGCAAGAACCTAAAAGGTGCTGCACATGCTAAGTTAAAGGTCCAAAACAAAGAATACATTTTTTTTTTCATACTTGTTCGCCTTTTTTCCCGTGTTTGCGAGGTAACTTCAGGAACTATTCGCCTATTATTCTGCTAATCAACCCAACATTTTCCTTCCTTCCTTCCCCCCATTGGACTTGTTTATTGTCGTAGTATATAAGAAAATAAAAGAATATGGATTACATTTTGCAGATTTTATGCTAATGACAATGAACTAACACTAAAACACGATAACATTCCTTAGCCTAATTCCCTGTGACCCTAATCTGAATGATAGTCCATTGTAGATACAGTGACGTCATGTGACCCTGTACCTCTGACATTTTCTGTACATATATTCACTGTAGGTACTGTCAAGTACCCTCGGGGACAGTGACACATACAGACAGCTCACGAGAAGGTGATTGGAAGTGCGTGGAATGGAATCATCAGCATAAAAGTGAACAGGTGTAGCAGTGGAAGAGAAAACATATCTAGAAAAAAAGAGAGTAGATGAGTGTGCAACCTTGAGGATTTACACTGCCTTTGACAGGAAGGTGAAGGGGGTATATACCGTACCCGGGCACAGGGGTCCAAAAGGAGGCATGGGAATTCATATTCATATTTGCTTATATTTATCATGGAGGGAGTATAGGAGCATAGGGACCTCAAATGCAGAAAATTCAACAGAGCACTCCATTTCACCCCTCTCTCATCTTCCATACCCTTTTTGGCCTGATAGCTCATGGCATAAAACCGTAATGGATAAAAACAGGATAACTAATGAAGAAGAGAAGAGGACCTGAAAGAAACTGTGTACCCCCTGATAGAATCCCACACAGGGGCCCTGTTGAGGAACACCACTGTTGAGAGGGTATGAGGGGGATCTCGCTTCGTCAGCGACTGCTGCAGTAGGACGGTCAGAGAAGCTTTGCAATTGGGAGCAGAGAGAAACAGAGAAACCAGTGTAAGGTAATACAGTATATTTTGTTTTTTGCCATATCTTCTCAGAATCCAGAGAGAGATGGACCAGAGGTGAGACCCATAGGAAAGATCACCAGTAGAAATCCGTATTGGTGATCAGAACAAAGGAATGGTATTCTGTGTTTAAAAAATTGAGTGTTAAAGGCTTTGAAGACAGCAGAAGTGAGAGCAATGGGTCAATAGTTGGAGGGGTTAGAGCGGTCTGCATCCTTAGGGATGGGCTTCACCAAGGCGTGCTTCCAAGAAGTGCTTTTAGATGAAGGCGAAATAGGCGAGCAAGGATTGGATCTAGATTAAAGGTACACTCCTTTAAGACTCGAGGGAAAAGAAAAGAAAAGAGACGGCATAGATTTACAGGATAATTTCATTGGGCACTTGTCCGACCACTGCAGCATTTCTTTCAAGTTTGGAATCATTGGACAACGCATTTATCAACATCCTTAGATATTTATAAGCCATGTTTGGGGTATTTTCAGAAAAAAAAAATGTAAGGGGTGATACCGGGATCAGTCATGTTCGGTATCTAAATGTCCTTTTTTTTGAAGAATGTAATGGTGTTCATTTACAATGGTTTCTCTGTTAAGTAGAAGAGTTCTCTGGTAAGTGTTGGTAGTGTTCTTTTTAAGTGGAAATGTTCAGCAACTGTGTTTATGAAGATTGCGCGTTACGAGCCTATGCCTTTGACTGTCCTGACAAGTGTTTCCTGACAAGTAGAAGTATTACTTCATAAATGGCAGTGTTCTGTGGTAAGTAGTAGTGTTATCTGGTAAGTGGCAGTGTTATCTGATGGGTGGCAGTGTTGTCTGATAAGTGGGAGTGTTATCTAGTAAGTGATAGCGTTGTCTGATAAGTGGAATTGTCTTCTGGTAAGTGGCAGTGTCGTTTGTTAAGTAGAAGTGTTAAATGATAAGCGGCAGAGTTACCTGTTGAGTAAAGTATTAACTGATAAGTAGCATGTCTGAGAAGTAGAAGTGTTATGTGATAAGTATAAGTTTTATCTGGTAAGAGGCAGTGTTGTCTGATGATTAGAAAAGGTATCTGGTAAGTGGCAGTGTTGTCTGATGATTAGAAAAGGTATCTGGTAAGTGGCAGTGTTGTCTGATCATTAGAAAAGGTATCTGGTAAGTGGTAGTGTTGTCTGATCATTAGAAAATGTATTTGGTAAGTGTTCTTCGAAAAGTATATCAAGCGACTGTGTTCTGAGAAGCAACAGGTTCTGATAACCATCAGGTGTTCTCTGTCAATGATTGTCAAGGGTCTCTGATATGTACAAGTGTACATGCACAAGGACCTGTGATTTCTCTTAAATATCTATGTTCTAGGCTAAATTCGTGTAGGTTAGGAATAAGATTTATATATTTTTCCTGAAATTTATTGCCAGAATACAAGCTTGATTAACTGTGTTACCTAAGATCTTTTTTTTATCTTTTTTTTCCTCCATAGATGGTATATGGATCAGCAGGTAAGGTAATGGTTCCTGGGAACATGACAAGTGTGAGGGTAGTGACTGGCAAGCTTGGCTTGGCACTGGATTCCATCTTCTGTTAACAGGTTTGCAGAGCCTTGGCTGGGCTATGGTATACTCCTTGTACCAGCCCAAGATCACTGTACTGTTATTCTTTCCATACCAGATCTCCGTCTGTGTTTCCTAATCACATTCCATGTCTTAATATTTTTTTTTGGTATAGTGACCGACATGCCTCAGTCAAAGGCCATCACGGGTGAAAGGAAAAAAGAAGGGAAAATTAGACAGAGGAAAAGGCAAAGGAATGTAGAAATTAAGCATGGCTCCGCAGGTGTTTGTAGGCCTGACTTAAAGATAGAAACATCACGAGGAAAGGGAAAAACGAAAGGAGTAAGAGAATTCCACAGCTTACCTCTCTGAGGAAAGAAGTGGTCATCATAACGGTCATTCCCTAAATGGCGGAGCTCTACACAGAAACTGTGTGAAGCAGCAGCCAAACGCGTATCTCTGATCTGCAAGTGTCATTGTCCCGCTTGGTTTGCAAGGACATGTGCAAACACCTCACCAGAGGTGTTGCTAAAGTGGCACCTTTCGAAGAGGGAGAAGTCAGCAACATTGCAAAGCACAATTATTGTGTTGGAAGTATTATTATTCTCGCTAATAGAATTGGAGGAGGTAATGTAAGAGGCACTTCATACTAAAACAAGTAAAAACCCTTGCCAGACATGAAATACCTGCTCGCAAGAGAAGTAAGTAGTTACGGGACCTATACAATACCCTCCCCCAAAAAAACTTTGGGGAGGTAGACTGTGTCATGTTAATTGTAACGTTAGTTATGGGGAAGATATGGTTATGCCTATATGTTTATGTTTATGTTATTATATGGTTAAATTGTGGTGTTTAGAAACAACAGAGGGAAACAAGTGTCAATTAGATAGGGATGTAGGGAGAAATAGCCTTTTAACATTATTGAATTTCACTTTGTTGCTGCTTTCCC
>JAUUDZ010107825.1:0-19538 GCA_032361705.1 Panulirus versicolor
AATCTAGTCAAGGTTTCAAGTCACTGCAAGTTGGTCCTGAAGACTTTTTTGAGACCATCAAAGACTGCCCCAGCCTATACTTACACTTAATTTACAGCACTCATTCAGAATTGGTGCACTGGCAGCCTTAAATCATAATGAAGATATCTCATCATTGAGAACTGGATCCATAAGTCCAAAAAAGTTGACTTTTCAAGTTTGAGGCTCACTAAAGCATCATATGGCATGTAGAGGCCCCATTATTCTTTTGTAACTACTTCACAACCTGGGCAAGGATTTAACCTACTGCACATTGGTCTTGAAAGCTATTTCAAGACTACCAAAGTCCACTCCATCCTCATGAATTACACTTAGTTCTTGGCACTTATTCAAAGCAAATGACCTAACAGCCTTATCTTATGTAGAAGACTGTCCTCAAAGACCAAAAAATGCCACTTTGGAGGTTTAGACTTACTAAGATTTATGAGGTACCTTTTGGCCCAAAATTTTGGTTTTAAGTATTCCTGAATCAGGGGAAGATTTTAAGCTGCTACTACATATTGGCCTTAAAAGCTGTTTTGAGACCACCAAATGCAAAGAAAAGCCACTCCAGTCTTAAAGTTTAAACCTCATTCACTGTTCTCTTTCAAAACAAGAAATCAAAATGCCTCATATTATAATAGAGGTACTTAAGGATCAAAGGAGAGATCCATGGGTAGAGGAGCCCAGCCTTGAAGACCAACATAGAGCACTTTTCAAGGTTCAGATTTACTACAGCTTCATGTAGCACTTAAAGACCTCAAATTCTAGGATCTACATTTTAAAGATTTTTTACAATGGTTTAAGCCACTGTTAGTTGGCTTTACAAGTGATTTTAAGGACACAAAAGGCCATCTCAGCCTTACAGATTACAGTTCACTGCACTCATTCAAAAAAGAAGATTTAGTAGCTTCAAGTGAAGTTACAAATGGATTTAAGGCAGTATCCAAGGGTATCAAAGGAAACAAAGACCATTTCTTGAGGTTTAGACTTACTACACACCTGCCCCAAGATTTAGATGCATATACATCAAAATCTGGACATCATTTAAACTACAACAATTTTGCTATGATGGCACTTTTGAGGCCACCCCATTCTTAGTTCAATACATTCATTCAAAATTAGCAACCTAACAGCCTTAAATTATAATGAAGTTACTTAAGGATGATAAGCAATATTCAAAGGTGCCAAGCTTGGCCTCAAAGGTTAAGAAAGGCAACCTTTTAAGATTCAGACTTACAAAACTTTCATGTAGCACCTAGAAACCCTAAATATTAGGTATTGGTACTTCAGAAACTTAGAAAGGTTTTCCACTACTGCATTTTAACCTTGAAGGTCGTTCTGAGGACAGTGTATCCTTACAAAATATACTTAGTTCACTGTTCTCATTCAAAATGAGTAACCAAGCAGTCTCAACTTATATCAAAGGTTCCTAAGGGTAAAAGCATCATCAAAGGGTAATAAGGTCCAGTCTTAAAGACCAACAAAGGCCACATTTCAAGGTTCAAACTTAATATATCTTCATGTTGTACTCGAGGCCCCAAATTCTGGGTATAGGGACTTAAAAAGTCTGGGCAAGGTTTTAAGCTACTTATTTTGTCCTCCAAAGCAGTATTGAAACCACCAAAATCCAATCCAACCTTATAAATTATACTTAGTTTGTTGAACTTATTCAAAATAGGTCACCTAGTAGGTTCAAATAATGATGAAACCACCTGCAGATTAAAGGCAGGATCCAAGGATACCAGAGCCTTCCCTTAAAGGTCAAGAAAGGCCACCCATTGAGGTTCAGCATTACTAACCTCCATGTAGCACATAAAGGCTACATGGGTGCAGCACTGCTACTTTGAAATCTGGGCAAGGTTTTCAGCTACTGTATGTTGGCCATGAAGGCAACTTGAAGGAAAACAGAGGCCACCCCATTCTCACACACAGTTCACAGTACTCATTCAAAATAAACAAAATGGATACCTCAAAATAAAAGAAAGTACTTCAAGATCACAGGCAAGGGTACCTGAGCCTTCCTAGGCTAACAAAGGCCATCTTTCATAGTTCAGATTTACCACAACATATACCTCAGGCAGGCCTAAAATTCTGATTGTAAGTACTTCTGGATCTGGGAGATGCTTTTAAGCCACTGCAAGTTGGCTTTGAAGACTGTTCTAAGGCCACACCCTAGTTTGCTTCACTCATTCAAAATAGGTGATCTAATAGCCTCAGACTGTAATGAAGGTCTTTACCTAATGATCAAAGGCAGGAACCATGGGTACCAGAGCTGTGCCTTGAAAACCTACACAGGTCAGTTTTCAAGGTTCAGTGTTATTAAGCTTCATGTAACATCTAGAGGCCCCAGATTTCAAGTGTAGGTACTTCCAAATCTGAGTGTAAGGTTTAAAGCTACAGCGTGTTGGCCTTAAAGGCAAAGACCAAAAAAGGCCACCCCAGCCTTATAAAATGCAATCAGTTCACTGTCCTCATTCAAAACAGACAACCTAGGAAACTCAAATTGTAATGAAGGTACCTTTAGCATTAAATGTAGGATCCAAGGGTAGCAGAGCTTGCCTTAAAAAGAAAGAAAGAAAGAAAAAAACTTCCTAAGTTCAAAGTTACTACAGCTTCATGTATGAATCAGAAGCCCCAAATTCTGATTGCATTTACTTCAAAATCTGGGCAAAGCATGTTGCATGTTGGACTGAAAGACCATTTGAGGCAACAAAAGGCTAACTCAGCCTTACAGATTAAACTTTCTTCATTGAAATAATTCAAAATATGTGACCTAACAGCCAATCCTTAAATGCCAAGAAAAGGCACCTTTCAGAGTTCCTAAACCTTTTGTAATACCTTGAGACCCCAAACTATTGGGTGCTTCAAAATCTGGGTAAGGTGTAAAGCTATCACATATCGGCCTAAAAAGCTGCTGTGAGCCCACCAAAGGCCAAGAATTGCCACCCCATAGATTACATTTACTTCACTGCAACCTAGCAGCCTTATATTATAATGAAGGTACCTCAGGATAAACTGTGGGGTCCAAAGGTAGCAGACTCCAGCTTTAACGATCAAAAGAGGCCACCTCTCAAGTATCAAGTAATATTCAAAGGCTGAAAAATTCTGAGTGTATATACTTCAGAATCTTGGAAAGGTTTTAGGAAATGTCACTTTGGCCTTGAAGGTAAATGAGGCTACAAAAGGCCACTCAGTCCTTAGTTCACTGCACTAATTCAAAATAAGCAACCTAGCAGAATGAAATTCAAATGAATTTCACTAAGGATCAAAAGCGCCAAAGTGAAAGCCTAACTTTAACAGTCAACAACAACCGTCTTTTAATAAATACAATTATAAACCTTCGTGTAACACCTAGCAACCCCAGAGTTCCAGTGTAAGTACTTCAGAATCTGAAGGTTCCAAGCTCCTGTACATGGATGGCCTTGGAAGCTATTTTGAGGCAACCAAAGTCCACTCCATCCTTATGAATTACACTTAGTTCACCACATCTATTCATAATAGGTCACCTGGCAGCCTTAAAGGCCAACAATGGCCACCTTTATGTAAATTCTAGACATCCCCAATTTTGGATATAAGTACTTGTAAATCTGGGTTGAGACTAAACCTATCATGCTTGAAGTATTTTATGACACCACCAAAGACCAAGAAGGCCCTCCCAGCCCTATATATTTGACTTAGTTCACTGATCTAATTCAAAACAGGCAACTTAACAGCCTCAAATCAAAATCAAGGTACCACAGCTTCAAATGCAGGATCCAAGGGTAGTAGAGCTCAGCCTTAACAAGAAAATTATTCAATATCCGGGTTGGTGCATGTAGCACTCAATAGAGGCCCAAAATTGTGGGTATGGGTGCTTCAGAATCTAAGCAAGATTTTGCATTACTGCACACTGGCCTTGAAGGCCAGTTTCAAGCCACAAAATGCCACTTCAGCCATACAAAACATAATTTCTTCAATATACTCATTCAAAATAAGTGACTTGGTAGCCTGAAATATTAATGTAGTGAAGTTATATATGGATTAAAGGCATTACCTAACAGTATCAGAGCCTTCCCCTACAGGTCAACCAAGACTATCTTTTAACATTCAGAACTACTGCAGAGGCCCCAAGTTTTGAGTGTAGGTACATTAAAATCTGGACATGATTTTAAGTTCAAGAGGGTCCCTATGACACGAACAGGTTAAGATCCAGGACATTTTGTAAGTTGATCTGCTTATAAGTCAAAATGCATAAAACTGGAGGAAATACCTATACCTGACTATAATTATGTTCTTAATATTGTATTCTGAAGTAAAATTACAGTAAACCCTTGATTTAACGGCCTAATAGGGGGTAAATGGTGTCCGTTCATGCCAAATGTCTGTTAAACTGAATGTAACCTATGGGCCATTTTTTTTATACAATACACAGTAATACAATATACAGTACTGTACAATATAAAATCATTAAATTATAATAAAGAATACGTAATATTTACCCACCTTTTTGACAGTGTAGTTGAAGAGTACTTTGCCATGACCATAGTGGTAGTAGTACAGCAGTCTTTATTCAGTCTACCCCATGCTACCAAAAACAAGTGTGATATGAAATGCGCATGGTGTGGCATTTGAGATTTTTTAATCTTTTTATTTTCTAAATCATCATTAATTAATGTACCATATTACTATCTGTCCAGTCCATTAAAACCAAAATCCATTATATCGTGGTGCGTTAGATGGAGGGTTTATTGTAGTTAACAGATCATCGTATCAAGGAACACCTAATGAAAAAAGATGCAGTTCAGTGGTTCAAAAGTATGGGTAACTGATTATGTCAGAATTAAATGTCTTTAGGAACTCATTCGTATGTGTAGGTGTTTGTACGTCTGACGCTTGTAAGTTGGGGACCCTGTGTAATGCATGTTTACCTTGGAGGTCGTTTTCCGGCCACCCTAGCCTTACAGATTACGTAATTGGCAACTAACTAATACAATTACAATTAAGTTATCAGAGAATCAAGCTAGTACCCAAAGGTGCCAGAGCCTTGCCTTAGGGGTCAATAGGGGCAACCTTTTACAATTAGACTTACTACAGCTTCATAACATGCCCCCAAATATAAATACTGGTGCTCCATAATCTGAGATCATACATAGTTCACTGCACTCATTCAAAATAGGTGACCTAGCACCTTCATATTATAATGAAGCTCCCTATGGATCAAAAGCCTCAAAGGTCAACAAAAGTCATATCTTAAGGCTCAGAGTTATTAAGCTTTGTGTGGCATTAAGAAAGCTTAAGAATTAGGTTTTAGGTGCTATAAAATTTATGGAAGTTTTTAAGTCTTAAAAGCTATGTAGAGGCAACCGTAGGCCACCCTATTCTTACACTCTGTTCATTCTACACATTCAAAACAGGCAGGAACCAAGGGTACCACAGCCTACCTTAAAGGACGACATAGTTTGACTTACTTAAAGCTTCACGTACCTTGAAGAGGCCTCAAATTCTGGGTACATACTTAAGGATCTGGAGGATGATTTTAAGCCACCAAAGTTGGCTTTGAAGGCCGTTCTGATGCCATGAAAGGCCATCCCATCCTTACAGATTAGTTCATTTCCCTCATTTAAATTAAGGGACCTAACACCCTCAGATTGTAATTAAGGTCCTTACCTAAGGTTAGAAGGCAAGATTCAAAAGTACCAGAGCCTTTGTCTTGAAGCCAACAAAGTTAACTTTTAAAGGATCACAGTTATTAAGCTTCAAGGAGCATCTAGAGGCCCTGGATTATGGTGTACATACTTCCAAATTTGGATCAGATTTACAGCTAATGCATATTGGCCTAAAGGCTGTTTTGATACCACAAAGGCTACAAATTACACTTACTTCACTGTTTTCATTCAAAATAGGCAACCAAGCAACCATAAATTACAATGCAGGATCCAAGGGTGGCAACAGCCTCCCTTTAATGGCAAAAAGGGGCCCTACTTTAGGTTCAGAGTTGTTTTGGCTTTAAGTAGCACTGAAGAAGCCCCATATTTTGGGAGTAGGTACATCAGAATCTGGGCAAGGCTTTAAGGTACTCTAAGTTAGCCGTAACAGCCAGTTTAAGGCCAGGAATGCTCATCCCATCTGTACAGATTACATTTTCATCTTTGCATTCATTCAAAATAGATGAAGGCAACAAACAGCCACCCCAATGTTACTGATTACATTTTCTTCACTGCACTCACTCAAAATAGATGACCCAGCAGCCTCAAATAATAAGGTGGTACCTCAGGATAAAAGGCAGGAACCAAGGGTACTAGAGCCTGGCTTTATCAAAAGCAGGAACCAAGGGTACTAGGGCCTGGCCTCAAAGGCTAACAAACACCACCATTGAAAATTCAGACTTACTACAGACTCAAAGAGCTTGTTCAGGCCCAAAATTCTGGGTGTGCATATTTCAAATCTGGGCAAGATTTTAAGCCACTCCAAGGCCATTTTTAGGTCATGAAAGGCCACCATATCCTTATAGATTACACACATCATTTCAGTCATCCAAAATAGATAATCTAAAAGCCTCAGATTATAATGATGGCCCTTAACTAAAGATTAAATGCAAGATCAATGGGTACTAGAACTTTGCCTTAAAAACCAATAAAGGCCATCTTTCAAGGCTCAGACATAACTTAATGTAGCATTTAAGCCAAAATTTCTGGTTGTAAGTACTTCAGCATCCTGGCAAGGTTTTAAGCTATGACACATTGGCCTTGAAGGCTATTTCGATGTGACAAAAGGCCATTGCACTCATTCAAAATAGGTAATATAACAGCCTCAAATCATAATATATCTATGGATCAAAGGCAGTATCCAAAGATGCTAGAGTCTGGCTTTAAAGGTCAACAATGGCCACCTTTTAAAACTAAACCTTTATCACCTTTATGTTTAGCCTAAAGGCCCAAAGGTGGGTGTCAGTACTACAGAATCTGATGAGTTTTTATGCACTGACATGTTTACCTTGAAGGCTGTTTTGAAGCCACCATAGTCCACACCAGCTTACAGTTACACTTAGTTTACTGTACTTATTCAAAATAGGTGAAATGTCAACCCCACACTGTAATAAAGATTGGCCTTAAAGGCAACATTTTAAGATTATGAGTTATGAAGCTTCACACAGAATCTAAAGGCCCCAGATCTTGGATAAGGTTTAAACCTACCACACATAAGCCTTGAAGGCCATTTTGAAATCACTAAAGACTAAAAAGGCCACTCCAGTCTTAGCCATTGCACTTAGTTAATTGCTCTCATTAAAAACAGGTAACATAGCAGCATCATACTATAATGAAGGTACCAAAGCATCATATGCAGGTTTTAAGGGTAGCAGAGCCTGCTCTTCAAGGCCAAAAAAAAAAGGCCCTCTTTCAAATTTCAGTTACTACTGAATCATGCAGCACTTACAGACCCCACATTCTGGGTGAAGGTATTCAGAATCTGGAGGATTGAAGGTAAATGCGAGTAAAAGTAAAGTATTGGTGTCTGAAAGGAAACTGAGTGAAATCAGAAGTTTAGCAAAACCCTGTAAATCTAAGAAGAAACTGTGCTAAAATGTGTTATAGATATGGAGGGGACAAAGACTGGAAGAGGTGTAAGAACTTAAGTATTTAAAAGCAAGCTTGGGTAAGTTTGATGATATGGATGGAAAGATAAAGGAGAGAGCAGTACAGGGTAGAAGAGTCAGGGGTCCCCTAACAAAATAATGAAAGTTAGAGGTGTAAGCACTGAAGTGACGAAGGGATTAAGGGACAAGAGAGTCCTCCCAACCTTGACCTAAGCAGCCCAAACAAGGATATGGAATAAGTCACAGAGGTTAATAATCCAGTATGTGGAAATGGGCTATTTGAAAAGAGTATGTGGTATGACCAGATGAAATGAGAAAGAAACAAGGAGGTGCATGAGAGATGTGATATGGCAGGGAATGCAAAGGAAATGAATCGTGAAGGGGCAAAGTGGGTGAAACACAATATTTTGAGGGGCTTTGGGCACATCAAAAGAATGCAAGATGGGGAGTTTACTAAGAGAGTGTATGGAAGTACAATTAAAGGGAAATAGAGTGGAAGAGTACTGAAGGGGAAAAAAAATTGGACAAATGTATGGAATGGTGTATATGAGGGAGGTATGTAAAGACAGAGCACAAGTGGAAACTTTTTGCTGTGGCCACCCCTTTCATGCGAGTTCCTGGAAGGAATGGGCATCAGAGATATAGACGGATAGATATATAGATAGACAGATTGAGGATTAGAGGCAGGATCTAAGGGTACCAGAGTCTTCCCTTAAAGGCTGATAAGGGCTACTTAGTAAGATTTAGAATGACTAAACTTCATATACCACCTAGAGGCCCCAAATTTTGGGTGTATGTACTTCAAAATCTGAGCGAGGTTTTAAGCTACTGCATACTGACTCCGCAGGCAATTTTCTGGCACCCAAAGGCCATCCCATTCTCAGCCATAGCTTACTGCACTCATTCAAAATAGGTGAAATGTCATCCTTGAATTATACTGAAGGAAACTCATGATCAGAGGCAGGATCCAAGGGTACCAGAGCCTGCCTCAAAAGCCAACAAAGGTCACATCTCAAAGTTCTGACATACTACAGCTTTGAGTACCTTTTGAAGGCCATAAAATATGGGTGTAAGTACTTTAAGACCTGAAAGAGGGTTTTCAAGCCACCTTGGGGCCACCCCATCCTTACAGATCATATTTAATTCAATTCATTTATTTGAAATTGGTGAGCTAGTAGTCTCAGATTGTAATGAAGGTCCTTACCTGTGAATCAGAAGGCAGGATCCAAGGGAACTAGAGCCTTGCCTTAAAAACCAAATATGATCACCTTACAAGGTTCAGAGTTACTAAGCTTAATGTAACATCTAGAGCCCTAAGATCTGGGTGTATTTGCCCAAAAATCAAAGTAAGGTTAGGTTAAGCTAGCTACTGCATATTGGCCTTGAAGGCCCTTTCAACACCACCAAATACCAAGAAAATCAACGCATGACCTAGACACTAAACTCATTCAATAGTTTTCTTTCAAAATAGGTAATCATAATGAAGGTACCTTTGCATCAAATGCAGGATCTATTGATAGTAAAAGCCTTCCTTTAAACCAAAAAGACTCTATTTCAAGGTCCAAAGTTATTACAGCTTCATGTAGCAATTAGAGTCACCACATTCTGTATGCAGGTATGTCAGAATCTGGACAAGGCTTTAATGAACTGCAAGTTGGCCTTAAAGGCCAGAATGATGCCAAAAAAAGTCCACTCTTTCCTTGAAAATTACACACTTTCACTGCAATCATTCAAGATAGGTGACCTAGCTGCCTCAAATTATAGTAATGGAATCTCAGGCTCAAAGGCCTGGCCTTAAAAGGCTAGCAAACCAGCTAGGCCAGCTTTTAAAGTTCAGACTTACTACAGATTAATAAAGCTTGTTCAGTCCCAAAATTTGGGTGCAGATACCTCTGAGTCAGGAAGATCTTTTAAGCCACTCCAAGTTGGCTTTCAAGGCCACTATATCCTTACAGATTATACTAAGTTCATTTCAATCATTCAAAATAAATGATCTAGCAGCCTCACACTATGATGAATTCATTAACTAAGGGTCAAATGCAAAAATAAAGGGTACCATAACCTTGCCTTAAATATTAATGAAGGCCTTTTCAAGGTTCAGACATACCTTATTTTTTGTAGCATTTAAGAGGCCAAAAATCATTGGAATACATACTTCAGAATCCTGAAAAGGTTTTCAACTATGGTACAATGTCCTTGAAAGTCATTCTAAAGAGAAAAAGACCACTCATTCAAAACAGGCAAACTAGTTGCCTCAAATCACAATGAATTTATCTAAAGATCAAAGGCAGTATCCAAAGGTGCCAGAGTGTGGCACTAAAGGTTAACAATGGCCACCTTTTAAGATTCACATTAATTTATCTTCATGTAGGACACTAAGGCCCCAAAGGCTGGGCATAGGTAATTCAAAATCTAGCTAGGTTTCTGCATATATGTGTGCTGAGGCCACTACAGTCCACCCTATCCTTATATTATATATATATATATATTACACTTAGTTCACAGTAATTATTCAAAACTGGTGACCTACCAGCCTCATAATTTGAGGCTGCTAAAATCTAACGGCCAACGATGGACATCATACCCTGAAGGCCAGTTTCAGGCCTTATACATTACACTTTCTTCACTAAACTCTTGAAAAATAAGTGATATAGCAGTCTCAATTATCAATTAAAGACAGTATCTAGGGTACAAGAACCTTCCTTTAAGGATCAACAAAGACCATCTTTTATGGTTCAGATGTACTACAAGACTTCAAATTCTGTGTATAAGTACTTCAGCATATGAACAAGGTTTTCAGGCCATTCTAGCTTACACATTACATTTAGTTCACCTCACAGCCTCAAATACTAATAAAGTTACCTAAGGAACAAAAGAAGTACTTCAAACGTGCCCCAGCCTAGTCTTAAAAAGTCAACAAAGGCAATTTTTGAGATTTAGCTTTACTACACCTTCTTACTGCACTTAAAGGCCCCAAATTCAGAAACTTATACTTTAAAATCAGAGCAATGTTTTGAGGCCATTTAATTGTTATAGTTTACATTTAGTCCACTGCACTGACTCAAAACAGGTGACCAAGCAGCCTCAAATAATAATGAAGGCAACTAATCGTCCATGGCCTTAAAGGCCAACAAAGGCTATCTTTTAAGATTCAGAGTTATGAAGATTTATGTGGCACCAAGAAGGCCTAAGCTTTTGGTTGTAAGTACTCTGGAACCTGGGCTAGGTTTTATGCAACTATATGTTGACCCTGAAGGTAATTTTCAGACCACCAAAGGCCAAGAACTACCTCCTTAGCCTTACTGACTTCATTTAGGTCACAACTCAATCAAAATAAGCAACCTAGCCACCTAAAATTATAGTGGAGGTATCTAAGAGTTAGAGCATGATCTAAGGGTAGTAGACCCTAGCCTAAGAGACCAACAATGGCCACCTTTCAAGGTCTAGACTTTCTACAGCTTCATATTGCACTTTTAGGTACCTGAATTCTGGGTGTAGGTACTTCACAATCTGGGTGAGGTGTTCGGCAATTGCATTTTGGCTTCTAAAGCAGTTTTGAAGCCACCAGATTACACTTAGTTCATTGTACTGATTCAAAACAAGTAACCTTGCAGGCTTAAATAATAAGGAGACTACTTAAGGATTAATGGTAAGACTAAGGGAACCAGAGCTTTCTCTTAAAGGCCAACAAAGGCCATCCATTCAGGTTCTGAGTTACTGAGCTTCATGCAGCATGTAGAAGCGCCACATTTTGGGTATGGCTACTTTGAGATATATGCAAGGTTTTAAGCTACTACATGTTAGCCTTGAAAATATTTGGAAGAAAAGGCCACCCCATTCCCACACCAAGTTCACTGTACTCATTCAAAATAGGTATGTCTAAAATTATAATGAAGGTACCTCATGACCAGAAGCAGGATCCACAGCATGCTTTACTGGCCAAAGAAGGCTACCTTTCTAAGTTCAGAATTGCTACAGCTTCATAAAGCTTGCAAAGGCCCAAAATTCTGCATATAGTTACCTCAGAATCTGGGAGTGATCTTAAGCCACTCCAAGTTGGCTTTCAAGGCCATTCTGAGGCCACCATATCCATACAAATTACACTTAGTTCATTTCACTTCATAATAAGTGACGTGATATCAAACTGTAACGAAGCTCCTTACCTAAGGCTCAAAGGGAGGATCAAAGGGTATCACAGCCTTACCTTACAGGCCAAAAAAGCCACATTTCATGTAGAAGCCCCTAGAGGCTTTAAAACTTGGTAAGTTTTAAAGCCAATGAACTGTGGCCTTGAAGCCTGCTCTGAGACCATCAAAGAACACCTCAGCCATAAAAAATACATTTAGCTCACTGTTCTCATTCAAAACAGGCAACCTAGCCACCTCAAAGTATAATGAAGGTCACTCAGCATCAAATGTTGGATCCAAAGGCTGCAAGTCTGTCCTTAAAGATAAAAAATGCCACCCTAATAGGTTTAGAGTTACTACAACTTTATTTTGCACTTAACAGCCCTAAATTCTGGGTCAGGGTACTTCAGAAACTAGGCAAGACTTTCTCATGCATCTCGGCCTTGAAGTTGAGTACGAGCTCTCATAAGGCCACCTAAGCCTTAAAAATTACACTATCTTTACTGTGCTTTTTCTAAATAGATGACCAAGGATCCTCAAAGGTACCTTAGGATCAAAGGCAGGAGCCAAGGGCAACACAGCCAAGACTTAAAGGCCGACAAAGGCCAAAGTTCATGTGTTTGAAACTTGCAGAGGCTTAAAAGTCTGGATGCAAGTACTTCAGAACCTGCAAGAGGTTTTAACAGATTCCAATCAGGCTTTCAAGCCTGTTTGAGGCAACAAAAGGGCATCACATCCTTACAGATTATACTAAGCTCATATCATTTCACTCATTTGAAATAGGTGACTTTTAGCCTCAGACCATAATAAAGATCCATATCTTAAGGCTCAAAGGGAAGATCCAAGGATACCAGAGCCTCTTCTTAAAGGTCAAAAAGGTCATCTTTCTATGTTCAGAGTAACTAAGCTTCATGTATCACCTAGAGAGGCCCCAAACTTTGGGTGTAGGTATTTCCAAATCTAAGCAAAGTTTAACACTTCCATACACTGACCTTCAAGGTCATTTTGAGACAACCAAATGCCATGAAAGACCACCCCAACCCTTTAGTTTACATTTATGTCAAAGCTCCAATTCAAAATGAACAACCTAGCCACCTCAAAGTAAAGTGAATGTACCTCAGCATCATATGCAAGATCCAAGGGTAGCAAAGCCTGCACTGAAAGAGCAAAAGGGCCATCTTTCTAGGTTCATAGTTATTGCACCTTCATGTAGCACTTCTAAGCCCTCTATTTTTGGCATAGCTAATTTCTAATCTGTGCAAGGTTTTAAGCTACTACAAGTAGGCCTTGAAGACCAGTGTGAGGCAAAAAATAGCAACCCCAGCCTCATATATTACACTTTCTTCATTACACTCATTCAAAATAGACCTGGCAGCCTCAAATTATAAGGAAGGTATCCTAGGATCAAAGACAAGATCAAAGGGTACCAGAGACTGGCCTTTGAAGCCAACAAATGCTACCTCTCAAACGTAAGACTTTACTACAGTTTCATTAAGCTTGTCGAGGCCTAAAAATCATAGGTGTAGATATTCCAGAATCTGGGAGAGGTTTTAAACCACATGAAGCTGGCTTTCAAGGCCATCTTGAGGTCACCAAATACCACCATATCCTTAGATTACACTCAGTTTATTTTGATCATTCAAAACAGGTGACCTTGCACTACAATGAAGGTCCCTAACTAAGGATCAAAGGGGACCAGAGCCTTGCCTTCAAGGACAACAAAGGCCACCTTTTAACGTTCAAAATTACCTAACTTCTTGCAGTACTAAGAAGCACCAAATTTTTTTGGGTGCAGGTATTTGAAAATCTCGTAAAGTTTTAAGCTACCACACAATGGCATTGATGGTCATTTTGAGACCACTAAAAGCCAAGAAAGGCCATCCCAGCTATATAGATTACATTTAGTTCACTATTCTCCTTTAAAATGGGCAACCTAACAGCCTTAAACTATAATGGAGGTACGTTAGGATCAAATGCAGGGTCCAAGGGTAGCAGATCCAGCCTTAATGACCAAGAGAGGTCAGTTTTCTAAGTTTAGACATACTACACTTTCATGCTGCATTTAGAGGCCCAAGATTCTGGGCATACATACTTTAGAATATCATCAAAGTTTTGAGCTACAACAAATTGTCCTTGATGGCCATTCTGAGGCTTCACCAAAGACCAACCTAGCCTTTACTTCAATGCACTTACTCAAATTAGGCAACCTACCAGCATGAAACTACAATGGATATAACTATGGATCAAAAGTGTCAGAGCCTAGCTTTAAAGACATCAACAACTTTTAAAGATTTAATCTTATAAAGCCTCATGTAACACCTAGAGGCCCCAGTGTTGGCATGTAGGTACTTCAGAATCCAGGAAGATCGTACAGAGCTGTACACTGACCTTAAAAGAATGTTTTGAGGCCACCAAGTCTGCCCAATTCTTAGAGATTACACTTAGTTCACTGCATTTATTCAACATAGGTCACCTAGCAGTCTTACAGTATAATATGGGTTGGCCTTACATGCCAACAAAAGCCACCTTTCAAGGTTCAAATTTACTAATCTACATGTAGATTGTAGGTGCCCCAAATTTTGGGTGTAAGTACTTGCAAATCTGGGTTCATTCTAAATCAATCATACTTGAAGGCTATTCTGACACCATCAAAGGCCAAGGAAGGCCATGCAAGGCCTATAGATTACACTTACCAGCCTTAAATTAAAATGAAAGTACTTCAGAATCAATTCCATGATACAAGGGCAGGAAAGCCTGCCCTTAAAAGCCAAAAATGGCCCTGTTGTCAGTTTCAGAAATACTACATTTTCATGTAGCACTTAAGAGGCTCTAAATTCTGGGTGTGGGCACTTCAGAATCTGGGCAAGGTTTTGAGTTACTGCACATTGGCAATGAAGGCCAGTTTGAGGCCACAAAATACCACCCCAGCTTTACAAATCAAAATTTTCATTATTCTTATTAAAAATTGGTGACTTGGCCGTGTGAAATGTTAACGAAGTTATGATAAGGATTAAAGGCAATATCTAAGAGTATCAGAACCCTCCCCTAAAGGTCAACAAAGACCAGATTTTAAGGTTCAGATTTGCTACAGATTGCCCCAAGTTTTGGCTGTAGGAACATCAAAATCTGGGTCATGAACGGGTCAGGTTCCTGGACATTGTTTGGGAGTTTATTTGTTCACAAGTTGGAAAATATGAATAAATTCATAAAATTAGAGAAAATCCTGACACCTGTTATTGTAATGTGAAATGAATATAGTTAACAGATCATCATATTAAACAACACAATGAAAAATGATGTAGTTCAGCAGTTTGCAAGTATGGGTAGCTGACTGTATATCGGAATTTAATGCTGTTTTTCGGAGCTTGTTTGTATGCATGTCCATACAAGTGTACTTGTAGCTGGAAACCCCCTGTAGTGCACATGTACCTTGAAGGCTGTTTTGAGGCCAACCCAGCCTTAAAGATTACATTTACTTCACTGTACTCATAAACAGGCAACCTAGCAGCCTCAAATTATGGTGAAGGCTCCTCAGCATCAAATGTAGGATCCAAAGGTAGCAGAATCTGTCTTTAGAAACCAAAAAAGGCCACCTTACCAGGTTTGGAGTCACTACAACTTCATGTAGTACTTAGCAGCCCTATATTCTGGATGTGGGTACTTAAGTTACTAAATTTTGGCCTTGAGTTTTAAGCTTCTACATTTTGGCCTTGAAGGTCAGTTTGAAGCCACAAAAGGCAATCTTTCTTCACTGCACTCATTCAAAATAGGTAACATAGCAGCCTCAAATAATAATAAAGGTACCAGAACCTGGCCTTCAAGGCCAACAAAGGCTACCTTTTAAATTCAAACTTTCTACATTTTCATAAAGCTTATAAAGGCTCAAAATTCAGGGTGGAGATACTTTAGAATCTGTGAAAGATTATAAGCCACTGCAAGTCGGCTTTGAACACTGTCTTGAGATCACCAAAGGCCACCCCCATCCTTGTAGATTACATTTGGTTCGGTTCTCAAAACAGCATCCTCAAATTATAATGATGGTACTTAGCATTAAATCCAGGATACAATGGTATCATAGGCTGCCCAGAAAGGGGAATAAAAGTCACTCTTTCTAGCATCAGAGGTACTAACAGCTTCATGTAGTACTTTGACACCCCAATTTCTGGGTGTAGGTACTTATGGGGAAGGCTTTGTTTCTGCATGTTGGTCTTGAAGTAGAGTATTAGGCCTTAAAAAGCCACCCCAGATTTAATAATTACAATTTCTTCACTGCAATCATTCAAATTGACGACACTGAAGGCAGGATCCAAGGGTACTAGACCCTGGCTTCAAAAGCCAACAAATGCCACTTTTCATAGCTCAGACTTACTACAGCTTCATAAAACTCATCAAGGCCCAGAATTCTGGGTGTAGTTGCTTTAGAATCTGGAAGTGGTTTCAAACATACCAAGAAGCCTTTCAAGGCCATTTGAGGTCACCATAGGCCATAAAAACCTTACAGATTACACTAAGTTCATTTCATTTATTCAAAACAGGTGAATGAGCACCCTTAGATTAAAATGAAGGTCTTTAATTAAAAGTCAAAGGCCTTGAAGGCCAACAAAGGCCACTTTTAAGGCTTATACTTATTAAACTTTTTGTAGTACCCACAGGCACCAAATTCTAGGTGTAGATACTTCAAAATCTGGGTAAGGTTTTATGCTATCATACATTGGCCTTGAAGGCTGCTTTGATATCACCAAAGCTCAAGGAAGACCATCCCACCCTTATAGACTATTCTTACTTCAAAATAGGCAACCTAATTGCCTCAAACTGTAATTAAAGTACTTTATGATCAAATGGATTCAGTAACAGAACCCAGCCTTAATTACATATATTTAAGAAAAAAGGCCATGGAAAGGTTTAATGCCAAAGCACTTCGGTCCTGAAGGCCATTTTGAGGCCACAAAAGGCCACTCAAGCTTTAGTGTGCTACACCCACTAAAAACAGGGGACAGCAGCTCAAATTACAATGAATTTAACTGAGGATCAAAGGTAGTATCAAAAGTTGCCAGAACCTGGCCACCTTTTAAGTTACATGTAGTACCTAGAGGCCCAAAAGGTTAGCTTTAGGTGCTTTAGAGTCTGGACGTGGTATCATGCTACTTCACATTGGCCATGAAGACCCTTTTGAGGTCACTAAAGTCCATCCTAGTCCAACAGATCACTGTACGTAAACAAAACAGAAAAGCCGGTACAAAATTAGTGATACAACATGTGCAGTGGCAATTCACTTGACACTTTGACATTACTCACAATTTTTGGTGCATTATGTGAAACAACAAAATTTCTATATGCTATCACAGTGAAAACAATGGATGAAAAAACAATTCTGAAGTAATATCTATCACTGTTTAAATGAAAATCTGTGAAATTCTAAGGTCATGTACATCTTTTAAACATGAAACATTTTGATTGTGAGGAGCAGAAAGGAGAACTTAGTGAACATCAGCCAACTTTTAAGGTTTAGAGTTACTGAGCTTCATGTACCTACCTCAAAATGTAAGCAAGGTTTTCAGCTACCATTAAGAGCTGAAGCCACTCCATTCTTACACTTAGTTCATTGCTCTCATTCAAATAGTTAAGTGGTAGCCTCAAATTATAATGAAGGTTACTTAAGACCAAAGACCAGATCTAGGGTACCAGAATCCAATCCTAACAGCAAAAAAAGGCTACCTTTCGAATTCAAGATTTACTGCAGCTTCACTTAGCTAGTAAGGCCCTAATATCTGGGTGTGGGTAATTTGGTATCTAGGAAAGGTTTTAAACCAATGCAAGATGGCTTTGAAGGTCATTCTGAGATCATCAAAGGTTACCTTGTCCTTATGCATTATACTTAATTCATTGCACTGATTCAAAATAAAGACCAACAGATATCACTTTTCGGTCTTATGAGTTGCTAACATACTTTAAAATCTGGGCAAGATTTTCAGCTTCTGCATGTTGGCCTTGAAACCTGTTTTGTTGCTGCCAAAGTCTAACCCAGCCTAAAAGGGAACACTTTGTTCACTGCACTCATTCAAAATAGGTGAACCAGTACCCTCAAACCATAATGAATGTACTTCTGAATCAAATTCAGGATCCAAGGATAGCAGATACTGGTCTTAATGGCTAACACATGCCACCTTTCAAGGTTCAGTCTTACTTCCGCTATAGGTAGTATGCCTAGGCACCCAAATCTGGTTGTAGCTACTTCAGAATCTGGGTAAGGTTGTAAAAAGCTACCACACTTCGGTCTTGAAGGTGATACTGAAGTTATCAAAGGTCATCCCATCCTTACAAATAACAATTTCTTCACTGCACTCATTCAAACTAGGTGATACTTGAAAGGTGACCTTTGTTGGACTTAAAGGCCAACAAAGGTCACCTTTCAAGTTTCAGAGCTACTAAACTTCATGTGGCACCCACAAACACCAAATCTTGGTTGTAGGTACTTTGAAATCTGGCCAAGGACTTAGATTTAAGCTACCTGTTGACACAACTTAGGCCAAGAAAGGCCACCTCAGCCATATAGATTTCACAAACTTCAATACTCTCACACAAACTAGCAGCCTTAAATCATAATGAGGGTACCTCAGCATCAAATGGATAATCAATGGGCAGCAAGGCCTGGCCTTAAAAGATCAAGAGAGGACTCCTTTTAAGGTTCAGAGCTACTTCAGCTTCATGCAGCACATTGAGCCTGATTTTGGGTGTACGTACTTAAGAATCTGGGTACAGTGCAGGGGTTGAAAGAGGGTGAGCGAGTATCAGTAAATTTTGGGAGAATAAGATGTTTTGGAAGAAGGTTAATAATGTAAGTAAAACAAGAAAATAAATAGGAACATTAGTAAAGGGGGAAATAGGTGAAGGTGGAAACACATAGTGATGAAGTGATGAGGTGAGGGAGACAAGTCAATGGACTGAACCAGGGATGAGAACCATTTAAGGTAAACCATGGAAACGTCTTTGGGGCCTGGCTGTGGATAAGGAGCTGTGGTATCAATGCATCAGGCTGACGTAGGGTGTTTGGGTCAGAATGGTATGTAAAGTGAGTCATGCAGAGTGTCTGGTGAAGAGAGAAAAGGTGATGAAAACCTTATGAAGGATGAAATGTGGCAAAGTGGTTGGAGTGGATGGTATTGCAGTTGAATTTATTCAGAAAGGGGGTGACTGTGTTGTTGATTGGCTAGTTCGGGTTTTCACAGTATGCATGAATCATGGTAGGGTGCCTGAGGACTGGCAGAATGCATGTATAGTGCCAGTGCAGAAAGGCAAGAGGGATAAAAGAAAGTGTTCAAACTACATAGGTATAAGTTTATCGAGAGTACCTAATAAGCTGTATGGGAGGATACTAAATGAGAGAAGATATATACAATGTGTGTGTGTATGTGTGTGTGTGTGTGTGTGTGTGTGTGTGTGTGTGTGTTTTTTTCCAACAGAGGTAGAGGATGTGTAGATCAGGTGTTTGCAGTGAAGAATGTGTGCAAGAAATATTTACAGAAATGGATGTGGCATTTATAGATCTGGAGAAAGCGTATGACAGGGTTGATAGAGATGCCTTATGGAAGGTCTTAAGAATATAAAGTGAGGGAGGAAAGCTGCTAGAAGCAGAGAGGTATTTATCAGGGGTGAAAGGCATGTACAGGAGGATAGTAACTGAGAGAAGACATATACAGGGCATCATACTGGGGAAAAACAGTGTGGTTCCAAAAGCAGTAGAGGATGTGTAGATCAGGTGTTTGCAGTTAAGAATGTGTGCAAGAAATATTTCCAGAAATGGATGTGGCATTCATGGA
>JAUUDZ010107936.1:0-19534 GCA_032361705.1 Panulirus versicolor
GCTCACCGGTTTCCGCGTTAACGAGGTAGCGCCAGGAACAGACGAAGAAGGGTTGCATCGGCTCACATCCAATCTCTATCTGTCATGTGTAATGTACCGAAACCACAGCTCCCTACCCCCAGTCAGGCCCCACAGACCTTTCTCTGGTTTTCTCCGGCTGCTATACATGCCCTGATTCTGTCCTTCGACAGCACATGGCCACCTGTACGCAACATCTCTCCTCTCTGCTCCGTACCGTGCACGCCTTTCACCCTCCTGCATGTTCAGGTCCCGAACACTCAAAATATTTTCACTCCAACTTTCCATCTAATTTGATCTTCCCATTTTCCTTGTCCCTCTAATTAACTTTTTTGTCAACCTCTCTTCACTCATTTTCTCCTCATGTCCAAGCTATTTCAGCATACTCTCTTTAGCAGTCTCAACCACACCCTTCTTATTACCACCTCTCTCTTTCCTATACTTTATTCCTTACTCGGTGAAACCACCTTACACCACATTTCCAAACATTTCATTTCCAGCACATCCTCCCTCTTCCGCACATCTTCATCTATAGCCCATGCCGAGTATCCACAGAACACAATCATCTTCGTCTTCCCAAATAACGATACCTTTCCACACATTCCTCAATAATTCTAGAATCTTCGCCCCCCTAACCCATCCTATAACACTTCCGCTTCCATGCCCACTCCCAGGCATCTGAAACACATAACTTTCTCCGAATTTTCTCAGTTCAAACTCATACCACAACTAACCTGTCCCTCTACCCTGTTAAACTTAACAAATATTCTTACTTTTATTCATATTTGCTCTCATCTTCTTCCTCTCACACACTCCGCCAAACTCGACACCAACTTCTTTAATCTCTAACTCGAATCTCTCACCAGTGCTGTGTTATCAGCATACAAGTGACTCATCACATCCCAGGCCTTCCCTCACCCCCTACAAACCGCTTACTTGCATCTCCCTCCAAGACATGCAGTTTCAGAGGCAGTGAGTTGTGCAAAATGAACTTTTGGTAAAAGTTCAGCTTCAGGGTTGTTTACTCTCTCCGAATGGGCCATTCCCTTAGTTGAAAAAGACAGGAGGGAGGGTGGGGTGGAGAGATTTTGAAACCGACGTTCACTTTTATAGAAAGTTTTGCAGTTTGTATCCCGAGAAAGTAAATCTGCTAGATATGATTTTGTTGGCATGTGAAACAATCTCACAAATTTGAGCGACCCGGATTCTGCAGTTGTCGTTTTCCCACCCACTGAAAGGCTTCATCATCATCTAAATTCTGAACGGCCTCGGGATGTGATTAACCAGATGTTCGCCACCTTGAACTGCAGTGAGGTTTAACTGAGGAAGACTGAGGCTGTTAATGTCGGTTCCTGTGCTTTTCAAGTGACACAAGAGCTTTGATGGTCGGTCGCGGGATAAGCAACTGCGATGTAAGATTCTGCTGATGGCTTATAAAGCCCACGAAGATGATGATTTAAGGTTACTTGAGCTTCCACTCATGAGAACGATGTTAAGGTCAGGTTTTACGTCTCTTGTCTCGTTGACACTAAATACCCAAAGCTAATTCAGTCTCCAACTGTCTCGGATAAACTCTTTGCTGTTGGCAGTAACAAGGAACAACAACTGTTGAGACTAACAACTGTTGTCCGTGTTGCTTCACGTACCATGAGCCACTAAAGCTGGTGATATCAAGCTTATCCTGTCTATGTATTGTACACTAGTGTAGACAGAAGTTAGGGAGATAATCAGGGAAGTTTTTCTCTCTCTCTCTCTCTCTCTCTCTCTCTCTCTCTCTCTAAGATGGAGCCATCAGACATACACACTCAATGTCATGTCAGTCTTGCACTATTGCGCTTGCATTTTCATGAATGTTTGAGATCATGGTGAGTTGTTGTGTCTTGAAAATGATCTACATGACAGCCGGTTATACCATGATAACCCCAGTAGGCGATGTCAGACTTTCAAAAAGTGTGAAGTAGGTTGTAGTAGAAATGATCACCTGGTTGCACCACATACCAGTGATCTCAGTCTGCAGGGGATGAAAAGCGAGTTCTCTTGAACCGGGTCCTTGTACCACACACATAACTTGTTCATCAAGTCCAACAGATTATCCCCCAGTTTCTCTGTCGGGGTGGATGAAGAGAGGCTGTGATGGGATGATTTGTTCTGTGACCTACTGTCGCCTCTTTTGGTGCATGCAATTAAACAAGACGCATAATGGAGTCTTTATATCATCGTTCTTAACTGCATGATGCGGAAGGCTGCGACAAACACCACTGGGGAAAGCATTATCGTCAACCTTCTCAGTACATAAATTTCCTGACTGGGTTTGGATGAGGTTGTCATTCTTTCGTTTTGGTCAAGCCTTTAGTTGACCTAAGGCCATAGAATAATTATATTGAACGGTAAAGGACACTATGCCTTCATACGTAACCCTACAGAATACTGATATTTTTTTCTTCAACTTTTTTGTTCAAATACTGATATTTTTTTCTTCAACTTTTATAAGAGGAAAGATTGTCTAATGGCGTCATTGCCACCCGCGTCTCAGATCACAGGCACATTTGCCTCTTCTCATGAATGGCTTTTACCGAGGTTCTCACAGCGAACATTCTCTAATGGTGGTCTAGATTTCCCCTGGATTTGTGATTTGGTCATATGGATGTGATCACGGCACGTAACCACCCGAGCTTTGCATAGCCTAACGTAAAAACTGTGGCGAGACCCATTATATAACCTCTATAGTGGTCTACACCAACTACTGTGCGTTGTGGTCTACACCAACCAGTATATCTACAATGGTCTTCACCAACCACTGTATTCCGTCGACAGCGTTTCCACTAGACCATTTTACAGACAATGGGACATTAACTGCTTAAAGATTTCCCT
Source organism: Panulirus versicolor (assembly GCA_032361705.1). Taxonomy (NCBI): domain Eukaryota; kingdom Metazoa; phylum Arthropoda; class Malacostraca; order Decapoda; family Palinuridae; genus Panulirus; species Panulirus versicolor. The sequence goes on from JAUUDZ010107936.1 coordinate 2,890, forward strand.
CCATACGTCCTGGAGTGTTCACAGTGGGTACACTGTCCACCACAGTGGATGACACCCATTTTCAGTATATTTCCTTCTAAAGACAGACAACTGGACGTATGTTCTAGTGTTGAGGAAGACTCCCACTGCTAATCTGGTTATCAAAGGCCATGTTCGGATTTAACCTGTTGACCAAGGCTTCAGCCAAGAAGACACATTGTGGCTCATGATCAAAGATTGGTGTCGTTATTACTAGTTTATTTAGGTAAGGGTTTGAGACCAGCTGGGTGACTGTTGGCAAAGCCTTGGACTTCGTGGCCACCTGTCGTTTAAGTAACCTAAACTAACTGTTGGATAATCGGTTCTGCCATTCTGTGGTCAGAGGAGATAGTTTCCTTAAATTGGCCAGGCACAGAGTTGTGTGTTAATTGTTCTTTCCACGTTTTTAGTAATGATCGGGACATGACACCCAGCAGCAGCACGTCTGGTGCTGACATAGGTTGCACATGGGCCTACTTCTGGCCATATGTCTGGACTTGATATCAAGATGGTTAAGTAAAGGACATTCGCTGCTGGAATGACTGATATGTTTCATGATGCGTAAATATTCTGGCTTAATACCTCGTGTATCTGAGTGGCGCGTGCATGTAGCGCTTGGTTCGGGGACACTCGTAGCTTTAATTGAAGAATAATTGGAATTGCTTATCTTTTGCTAGTTATAATGGGCTACTGAGGTGTTTCTTAGCAACCTTCACGTCACAGTTGCCGGCAGGTGAGAAGGTCAGCGCCTCCCGGGGCGCCACCACCCACACTTGCACGTCAGGGGTTCTTGATGAGGGGTCGACGCTCCATGACACAGGTTATGGCCAGTAAAGACCTATTGCTGTAGTGAGGCGAAGTTTATCCTCTCTTGGTAGTAGGTGGTGGCCAGCCACCGACCACGGTGATACCCGACTGGGTACTGGGGGGTGAGGAGGTGGTATGCATCAGCTGCACAGGGAGACGGCACCTTAGTGGTTGTCAGATGTCACTCCTGTGGCCTGTCTTTCCTTCGTGTGTCTCACTTCACGAAGACATTGGCACACAACACTTGACAACGCGGAAGTTAACACGATTCGTTCTGCGTAAATCTATACTTTTCCTGGGAATGAGCGGTACGTGCTAGTCGTACCTTTGGGCAAAACAAGTTCTCTCTCTCTCTCTCTCTCTCTCTCTCTCTCTCTCTGACTCACCAGCCACAGTAGACAGGATACCACAGACGCCTTACAGATCATTCTTAGCTGAGCGAGGGGACGTGTGCCATAAGGGCACCAACCTGCAGCCCTGAGGATGAATGATGAAGTGTTGCCGTAAGTCATCAGTGGGCCGGGGACCAGCGCGCGCCCTACATCGACCATAAACCAACACAGAAATACTCTTAATGTCTCCCCTTCGCTCACGGCCAGTTAAAAGCCATGACTCCCTTCTCCCCATCACCACTACCCTCCCCCTCTCCCCAGGACCGAAAGGGGGTAGGGCTGGGGCTGCGGCAGGGAGGTGTGGTGGTGGTGGGGGGAATGGGGGCAGCCCCCGCACGTCAGCTTTAAGACACCAGCTTTGTGAATGAACTCGTATCATCCGTCTTGGCGCTCAGTGACGTCATCATAGATCTTGGGATCGGTAGTAGTGGCGGCGAGTGCGTGAGGCCAGGGAGGGGGGAGGGGGGGTGTCGTACACTGTCTGACGGGGGTCATGTGACCTGCTCCTCTCTGCCTCCCTCCCCCCCCTCCACCGGGGGTTGTAACTGTTACACGAGAGGAAGAGTGACGTTATTCTGAACCGTTACGGTTCTGTGGCCTCCCTCAAGGTCACAGAACCGTATGGATCATGGCGGCGTCACGAGAGTCGTGGTGAGGGTTCGACACCGCCCGGCACACACACACACACACACACACTGTATGCTTGTTTACGTGCATATTAATTTCCTCCTACAGGAACCCTTCTTGCAAAGACACCAACAGGAGTTGCTCCAGGACGACCCTTCCGGGACCTCCAGCGGCTGGAGGACTGCCGGCCAGGTGGACACACAGGGTCTGTCTGTCTTGGGCCGAACTCAACATCTCGCTCAACCAGCGCCCAGGTAAGTGGGACGTGAGGTAGCATGACCAGTACCATAACACTAGAACGAGACATTATCACAGCCAGGGTTACTGGAGGGATACAGGCGTACCTCCTCTCTCTCTCTCTCTCTCTCTCTCTCTCTCTCTCCTCTCGTGATCTAACAGTAGGTACAGATCAGTGGGGGGTTATGTATTTGTACCATACGAACCCTAGCTACAGCGCTACAGTGGTAGGTCGTCCTTGTATGACCCGACTTCTGACCTCTGTAACGTTATGATCGATAGTGATCCATTGCAGCGTATTGTACGAGACTGTACTGTACTATACATACATTATCGCTGGTAACCCACTGTAGCGTACTGTACTGTGCTGTGGTGGGGGAGCCTGTGTGAGCCCCGCGGGTCAGACAGTACCAGCGTCTCTGGTCTCCACCTGACTCACGCCGCCGGGAGGCCGACCCCACCCGGGCTCCTCCTCCAGCAGGAAATCCGCCTGCTACTCCTGTGTCGTCAGCGTCACAGGGAGTCACCCTAGCCTGCCTCTCGCCCTAAAAGGGCATGATATCCAGCCTCGACGTGGTGATATCCTGCCCGTCACCGTAACATAGGATATTATCCTGTCCGTCACCACCACAGAGGATGTTATCCTGTCCGTCACCACCACAGGGGATGTTATCCTGTCCGTCACCACCACAGGGGATGTTATCCTGTCCGTCACCACCACAGGGATGTTATCCTGTCCGTCACCACCACAGGGATGTTATCCTGTCCGTCACCACCACAGGGATGTTATCCTGCCTATCAGTGTTAGAGGAGATAACGTCCTGCTTGTCAAAGACACAAGAGATATTCCTCCGCCTTCCAACACCGCGACAGATATTCTCCCGCCCGGCAGCCTTGAGGCAGAAAAACTTCCGCCGGTCAAATTTCCGGCGGTAATCTGCCGGGCAACGTCACCGGTAATATCCTGCCACTTCTCATCCTGGCGGGAGATATATCGCCAGGTATCAGAAATAAGTTAGATATTCTCTAGTACGTCAGTCCAGCGGGAGAATCTCTCCTCCATTTCAAAGTAAGATATTCATGCAATTGTTGCCGCATCAGGAGATAGTCTCTCGCTTGACGAGGCTGCAGGAGATAAAGTCTCCCTCCGTTACCAGACCAATATACACAAACAATCTCGACTTACTGATGGCTTCGTGTGATTTCTGCTATTTGAGTTTCTTTTCAGGGGAATCGTTCAGTGTTTGAAGACCAGGTTGGTGTTTTCAGTCTTGAGCAGAACTGTAGTCACTTCCGTCGTTCACTGCTGTGTATCTCACTTTGCTTTTCATGAAGTTCATAACAGAAAACGGTCGCTCACACTTGTGAGTGGATTCGAAGCTGGATACCAACCAACACGCATCTCACTTCATGTTCCTGACGGCGTCTGGTAATGAATTCAAAGCTTCAGTCACAATCTGATCATTTCTTTCTTCAGATGAAGCGGTTCTTTCATACTGTGCGGCAGCGCAGGGTAATCTCTGTTTCTCTAAATCTGTAATTTCCGTTTAGAAACTTCGAAATTCTCAAGTCCACAAGTTCTTTTCTTGCGAGTCAGCTGATTCAAGTTCCATTTCTAATCGGTCCATTCCACTAAATGTTGAGAACTTGAGTGCAAAAGTGTCTCCTTCAAAGAATTTCACCAAAAATGTCAAAGTCTTCATCTCCCTTCTGAAGTTCTGCAAACGTCCCCCAGAGAATGTCTGCATTTTCAGAAAAAAAAAAGATTTTTCACTTTCATCGAAGTTCATATTGTGTCTTTTCTCTCTAATGCTTCACTGACGGTAAGTGAACCGGCGAACCTTTCTCAAAATCTCAGGATGGTATGATTCGTTCAACTGATGTCACCGCACGTACGCCATGTGTAACTTTCTTGTGATCTTCTGTTGCGGTCAGTGAGTTATGCAGTGATATCCGCTATCAAGGAAGATAAATAACTGCGGTAAAACTAGAGGTTGGCAGCGGCACATATCTTAGTAGTTCGACGCTATATTCCTAATCTTCTGCCTTTTTTCTAAAACAAGGACGACCAGAACGGATGAAATGATTCAAGGTGGCAATGCACCAGAGAGTTATGAAAAATAAGGATCAGTTTCTACGTCTTCAATTCGAATGCTTTACCTTGTCTCTTTTTTTCTTCCTCGCTTTTTTCTGCAACTTTCCCGCACTGTTTCTTTGGCTCTAGATCTCCAGAGATTGTTGCGTCCCGTTAGCAGCATTGCCAAGAAAACAGATTATCTGTGAGTGACCACAGATACTGGCATCAAGGTTATGGCCAAGAAAATCCTTCGTAAGATGTTCACGGCGTATATTAGAACCAAACCAGAGTACACGTAACCATTCCATCATTCCAATTGAAGGAACACCTCCGACAGACGGTGGGACTGTCGGGTGGGAGGGAGATGGGCCCATGGATAAAGAGGTTGTGGTGGTGAAGGTGTGTTACAGGAAGGGTAACTTCCTGAAGTGTGTGCAGCGTAAGAGAGAGAAGGAGAGAAAATTATATTCCAGTTTGACAAGACTGATGATAATGATCAGGTTGTTAAAGTGAATCTAAATGTGATCAACAGACGCCACACTAATGACCGAAGTTAAAAGCAAAATAAGAAAAATATGGAAATTCTCTTAATGTGACATTCTCATGAATGAACTGAAAAGTTCAATGAGAAGACAATGAAGGTAAAGCGGTCAACTGTTTGTAAAGTTATAGTATGCAGGGAAGGGTAGTTTACCATGATGGGCCCCATGAGTATACAACATCCCCTCCGTAATTTACAAGCACACACACACACACACACACACACACACACCGACCCATCGTCAAATCCTTGTCTTGTTTAATGGTCCCTCTAAAAAGCGTGTAATAAGCCCGACGTTCCCTTTCGTTTTTCCGTCTTCCTTCCCTGCAGCACTCATGACTCCCAGGGGAACTGTGGGTGCACCCCTCACTTCTCTCACCCGGAGGTTTAGAGAGAGGGAGATGTGGTGTTGTGGGGGGTGGGTGGGATAGCAATGATCCCCCTCTCCCCAGACGTAAGTGAGACGTGTCGCAGTGACCTGCTGGTGGAAGGGTCATACATGGTCATCCTCTCACAGGATGACCTCTCTCTCTCGTGCTGGCTGTAGTTATCTCCGATTACTGTTGGCTCACTCTTCGTCGTGCAGCTCTCCAAGCCTTCCATAACCTTCTTCAGGTCTCGATCAATCATGGCCACAACATGAAAACAACGTTTCCGTGGTGCCAGGCCAGTGGTACCTCACCTGGCGCATCCTCCCTCCTGGGGATCTCTGGCAGTCCTCACAGTCGTGTCCACCATCAGTTTTCTTGAACCTCCCGGAATGTTGGCCTCGGACAGCAATCACCTGGGCTCAGCCTGAGGCTCACCATCGCTCGTATTTTCCCTCTATTTTCCCTAACCTGCCCGTGATCACCACACTCTTGCCAACCTCCCTGGTAATCCCTTCCTAAAGTCTTCACTTGCTAAAACCCGTCCCTCGAGTCAACAGTCAAGAAAGGCATTCATGGCTTCATCCTCACTCGCCTGGAATGTTGCCCACCTTTTAACACCGACGCATATATCAACTGGCACTTCTCGTGTTGCTCATGTACTTCCTAAATGTCTACAGTTTTCACCACATTTCCCTCGGCTTCTTGTATTTACAATACATTTTTTTCTTTAAAAATATCACAGAATAACTTTTGTTTTCATAACGATCAAACTGTTGGTTCTGTGGTTGTGGCTCTGGTTCCTGTAAGAGATGCGTCAGCCCTGCCACGATAGCTTTATCATTCTCCTGCCAGGGTGTCCTCAGCCTCTTAGTCCTGCGGGAGTCTCTTGACTCTCCTTCCCTCGTTCGTCTCTCTCCACTTACACCATCACTATGTACTGGGAAATTATCAGTCTACAGTTACCCGTTTGATCCATACACTCGTGAATCACACACACTGCGTAAGAGCTCTTATGGCCCCCTGCAGGGGGTCTACTTTGGTACCCCAGACACAAGGATCACCTTCTCCTCTGCTCACTCCATCATATGGTCTATATCGAGTTTATATTCCTCACAAAGTAGTAACCCGGTCTACCAACCAGAGCGCGGTGGTTCCTCTTCCCTGATCACGTCCACATCCTAGTACTTACCTTCGACACTCATTTGTTTCAGTGCTTACATGAAGTAAACAGCTCAGGTTATGGTGCCGTTAGTTGTCTCGCGTATGTCTCTCGGATATACTCTTTCTATCACCGTTTATATTGACCTATTCATGTTTTTTCTCCCTTTAGTTCGATTTCTATATCTAACATTTAGCACTCTTCACCTGAAGCACAGGGAAGATGCGCTTGATGTGATCCTTTCGTTGCACTAGTGCCGTAATGATTGGGTCAAAATTTTGTGATGTCGAGGATGTAGGGAAAATGGCTTTTGATCTGGCCCTTACAGGTCAGGTCAAAGAAAATGAGAGGTTAGGGAAGATGAGTGGTGTTTACTATCATACCCTTCTATGACCTGGCCTGTGTCCTGACTGTAAGAGTAAGGTCAAACAGAAAAAATGTACTAGATGCATAAAGTGAGAGAGAATGATAATGCGTAATGATGCCGGTGGAGATTTACTGAATTCACTTGCAAATTTTGACGTTTCTAGTTAACCTATACATGTCCACACCACACCTGTAACCTCTTACATGTTGTGGGTGATTCAGTGTGCATCTTACTGCCAACTACTGTTTCGGCGACAGTCATCCGGACCCCCCCCCCCCCCCCAAAGAGAGGTCTTTGTCAAGTTTATTTTTAAACGTCTTCTTTTTTATACACTTTTCTAACTGTAGATCATTCCTTATGTTAACAATCCTGGGGAAGACAAAGCGCTGTGCATCATCATTAGTTTGCGCACGCCTCGGTATCCATTACTACTGGTGAAAACAAACAAACCAACTTTAAACAGCTTCTCAGATCAAGATGACCTACACTCTGATGATTTTGAATAGCTGTATCACCTCTTAACCCTTTCTTTCTTTCCTCAGTTTAATAATCTTAAACTGTCTAGTCGGCTGCAAGAGATGCTTCAAGACCTGGTACACATCTGGACCGCCTGACTTGGTACATATCTGGACCGTCTATCTTGGTACACATCTGGACCGTCTGACCTGGTACACATGTGGGCCGTTTGACCTGGTACACACCTGGAACGTCTTGAGTCATCTCATTTCTGCAAATATGCTGTGTGTCACAGCAGGCTGGTGGCGGGTGTGTCACACCAGCCTGGTGGCGGGTGCGTCACACCAGGCTGGTGGCAGGTGCGTCACACCAGGCTGGTGGCAGGTGTGAGCGCAGTAGGGAGGGAGTGGGAGGTGGGTGGCGTGTCAGCCAACATTCCTCACCAGCTGGACTCATCAGTCTCCTCACCACCCCCCAGTGTTCCGGCTCACGTTGACTCAGTAGAGAACAAACACAGCGTGACCGGCCCCTCTCCCTCCAGGCTCTCCCTCTCTCACTCTCCTACGCTCCGTCCGTGGCCCCGGGCCGGGCCCACCCTCCTCCCGGAACCCACCTCCGCCCTAGCCGTACCCTCGTTCGTCCCACCTCCCCTCTTTCTCGCCGTCCGGCCTCCCCTCGACCAACCCCTCCCAGCACCCGCTCCCCTTACCACCCCTCGCACGCGTTCGAAACCCGCCTGAGTCGGCCCGACAACAAGCACTCTCCAGACCACGCCGCGGCACATGCATCATGCAGTGTGCCTGAGAGGGATTGCTGTGCCGAGGGACAGGATGGGAGCGACGCGGGGCAACGTATCCTTCGCTTTACACCCAGGACCTCCTGACGCAGGAGGAATGCACAGGTCGAAGCCGAGGCCGCAGTGAGCGAATCATATCGAACACCCTCCCTCATGCTAAGCCTGCTTGCATGCTAAAAGGATCTATCCGACAACTGCAGATAGTTAGCTTCTTGCACTCCAACAAACCCTCGAAGTAATCCTTACACGCGGGCTGCGTAGCGGCCCTTCTGGCAGGCTGCGCAAATGAGAAGATCAGATAATTGATTGTATCTTTTATAATGGCCTTATCGTGCAATAACAAATACGAACGGACTTTCTGCATCGTTACGACAAATTGAATCGTCAGTGATAGTGGGAATTACCCTGGCAGAGGTTAGTGGGTGTGGCGGGGTAATGTGTGGGTGGCGAGCCTAAATGACGCGCATTATAATCCTGGGCTAAGCTTACTGGCTCTCCCACACTCACGGTGTGGGACTGTGTATGTGTAGTGTGTGGGTGTTGTGTATGTGTAGCGTGTTGGTGTGGTGTTGTGTATGTGTAGTGTGCTGGTGTGATGTTGTGTATGTGTAGTGTGTGGGTGTTGTGTATGTGTAGCGTGCTGGTGTGATGTTGTGTATGTGTAGTGTGTGGATGTTGTATATGTGTAGTGTGCTGGTGTGGTGTTGTGTATGTGTAGTGTGTGGATGTTGTATATGTGTAGTGTGCTGGTGTGGTGTTGTGTATGTGTAGTGTGTGGGTGATGTTAGGTGTTGTTATGGCCCAATGCAAAGCGTCTGTGTATGTATGTGCAATGTCTTCATGTGGCTTCTCATATGTGTGTGTGTGTGTGTGTGTGTGTGTCTGTGTAGTTACCCATCCTCACAGTACGAGAGAGAGTTCTACACCAGTGGAGCTTCATCTCTTGAACTATCCTCCCTTACTGTCTACCAAGGTTTTGCCACTGAGCAGGGTTAGTGTGTCGTGTTATGTGTAAAATGGGGAGACTGTGTGCTTGTGGACTGAATAACAGCAAATCAGGTGTATGTATGGCTGAAATAAATGACAGCAACCTGGGCGAGGGCCAGGAACTTGAAGGCCGTTATTAACCCATCCGATGGCCATTAGGTAATATCTCCTTGTTCGGTTGCTTGCCAATTACTACCTGTGTGTGTGTGTGTGTGTGTGTGTGTGTGTGTGTACCTATTTGTATCTACCTATTTGTGCTGCACGGGGAGGGAGTTCTACTCTTGTGGGACCCTACTTCTTGAACATTTTCTATCATGCAACTTTTTGAAATTCTGTGTACTGTCCGAAATCATTAGATTCTCGTTCAGTCTATTACATTCATAATATTCTCTGATATTATCACTTCTGACGTTTCTTTTTCACTTCATGCTATAGCCTCGGGTTATCCCGTCCCAGCATCAGTCTGCGTGAGACACTAAGATCGTGTGTATCATTATCGATATTGATTCCTGTAAATGTGTTACGGAGAGAGTGTTGGCCACTCGTGTTGCCTCGTCTCCTGACCTGGCGCACGTATATAGTCTGGGACCCGTGAACCCCCTCCCCCAAAACTGGACTTTGACGCCACTGTTACATTGTGTTTAACCCATGGGTCATCTTTGACAGGGTCTTGAACATTCAAAAAGTGCACTTGGACAACTGGTCTGGATTGCACGAGTTCTATGCACACGTTTTTCATGACTAGTCTGCTCTCCTCTTAAATGAAAAAATTATGGAGATATGGTGAATAAAATTTACCATATATATTCATCAGTTGAAGAGCTAGAGCCACAAATGATCGTTGATTTTCTCAGTAAGTAGCTTTATAACAACAGGAAACATTTCTTATTCGATACAAAGGGAGATGACCAGAGGTCGAGGGTCATTAACGAGGGTCAGATATACAAAAAATGCACAAATATCTTCTGTATTTCACTTACGTTTGCAAGTGAATAGATAATCTTAACATTCATCATGCCAGCAGATAACTGTGAATATCTTTGAAGTAAGGAATATCTAATATGAAAGAAATCCGTTAACAATATCTTCAAATGTCTTCAAGTGTTAGCATATGCAACATGATACAAAATTGTGATAGTGTGGTACTAGTTACACATTGGGTCCTCCCTCCCCAACCACATACACCGCGTGTCAAATGATAGGTGATCAGACAAGTCTTTGGTGCGTCGGTGACCATGTGTTCGGTGTAGTATAGAATCCAGCAGAGGTTTAGGAAGACTGGAGATAAGGCCATGCTTTAAAATATGGCGTTCTGGTCAAACTTGTCTCGTCATCATTACTGATATACGAGTTTCCCCCTACATAGCAAGGTCACTAGGAGGAGAAATACTAAGTAAAAGTGAACCTCATCAGCTGGATATCATCAGTCAGTGTCGTGATGGTGATCTGCCATATTCAACAGGACCACAGTAACAGGAACACACGCGATGATGATAACACACGGGAGATGGGTAGATGCTGGGATACGAACTCTCGTGCATTGTGTCTCTCTCATCATCCACAACGTCACCATAGGAAATCTTAGTGATCATCTGCCAGCCACTTGTCAGCGTATAGCAGTTCAACGGTGGCAGTTCTCTTTTCCCCATGTTGGAACGGGTAGCTGACCGAATCGCAGCCAGACATCATGTATGTACCGAGAAGACAATTAGTCAACTGCAAGCTGTCCTCTCCGACTACCAACTGCAAACTGTCCTCTCCGACTACCTACCAGCTGCAAACTGTCCTCTCCTACTACCAACTGCAAACTGTCCTCTCCGACTGCTACCTGCAAACTGTCCTCTCCGACTACCAGCTGCAAACTGTCCTCTCCGACTATATTCCAGCTGCAAACTGTCCTCTCCGACTGCCAACTGCAAACTGTCCTCTCCGACTACCAACTACAAACTGTCCTCTCCGACTGCCAACTGCAAACTGTCCTCTCCGACTGCCAACTGCAAACTGTCCTCTCCGACTACCTACCAGCTGCAAACTGTCCTCTCCGACTACCAGCTGCAAACTGTCCTCTCCGACTACCTAATGCAAACTGTCCTCTCCGACTACCAGCCGCAAACTGTCCTCTCCGACTACATCTGTCAATAAGTTAACAGTGTCATCGATAAATATACAGTCATCTTGCCTTTCTGGCCAGAGCTTTGCGAGGTTTCCAAGACGAGACAAGTGATGGAGTGACAAGATGGTGATGTGTATCAGTTCCTTGCAACAACAAGACGTGGTTTTATGCAACTTGCAACGTGTACACAGGTTCGAGAGTCGGCCTCCTTCCTGGTGAGGGCGGTACAGCTCGTCTACAATACTCACACTTTGACTGGTACTACGAACTGCTTCTGCCGTTGTTCCTAGTACCGTCTGGAATACTAGATCATGAGCTGAGGAATACGCCAGCAAATTCTTCATTTTCCCTGCATTTCTCAGGAAATGTATCTATAGTGCCATTGTATAAAGGCAAGGGGGACAAAGGTATAATTTTGTTGAGTTGAGCTGGTAAGTTGTATGGCAGGTTAGTTACTGAGAAGATGAAGACATGTACATATAATCAGACTGATTAGAAACAGTTTGGTAAATGAAGAGGCAGGGGATATGTACATCATGTGTTTGTACTAAAGGGTGCTTGTATGTAAGAAATACCAAGAGAAAGAGGTTTTGTGTGTGGCATTTATGGATCTGGAGAAGGCATTTGATGGTGTTGATAGAGATGCCTTGTGGAAGGTCTAAAGAATAGGAAGCGAGGGATGAAAGCTGCTAGAAGCAGTGAGAAGTTCTTATCAAGGGGGTAAGACTTGTGTACGAGAAGGATTACTTCCAGTGAAGGTTGGTCTGCGGCAGGGGTGTGTGTGGTGTCATTATGGCCGTTTACTTCTTTATGGACTGGGTGGTGTGGGAGGTAAAGGCAAGAGTCTTAGAAATAGGTGCGAGTATGCTGTCTGCAGGGGATGAGGGGGGCCTGGGAAGTGTGTCAATTGTTGTTTCCTAGTGACACAGCACTGGTGGCAGATTCGATTGAAGAACTGCAAAAGTTGATGACTGAGCTGAAAAAAAAATGTGAAAGGCAGAAGTTGAGAGTAAATATGGACAATAACAAAGTTATTTGGCTTTGTAAGTAGAGGGACAGGTTAGCTGGGGTGTGAGTCTGTATGGAGAAAATTTGGTGGGAATGGTGTACATGACCGCGAGTGGAACCATGGAAGCGGAAGCGAGTCAAAAGGTGGGTGAGGGTGGGTGGTAAAAGTTCTGAGAGCATTCAAAAAATGCTTGAAAAGAGAGTCTTTATCTCAAGGGTGGAAATGGGTGTGTTTGAAGGTATAGCAGTCCCAACGATTTTGTATGGAGGAGGTCGGATATGATGGGTATGAAAGGTTCGGCTGTGACAGTCTGGTGGGCTGAGGTCTCACTGATGCGGCGACATTTTGGCCTCCAGCGAGGATGTGATTTTGTGGCCAGAGCTGCTAATGTGTGGTGCACTCCTGCCCATCACGTGGACCGTGGCCCGGAGGGGGCTTTAGTCAGTGTTACATTATGGGTGAGCGAGAAAAATGTGAACATGGATCAGGCAGCACTGTATGAATTACCCAGGAAATTAGCATAACAAATGAACCCATCAACAAGAAGTGAACGATAAAAATCTGATTGCGTATCGAGATATATAACAAGTGAACTATTTACGAGAAACGAAGCTAAGATGATGTTCAAGTATCGGAGGATCTTCCTGTCGGTAGCAGGACCAGGCTCCAGGTTATGGGGAGGTGGCGGTGCGTGAGGTGAGGTGACGCCAGGTATGAATGAGGTGGTGGTACGTGAGGTGAGGTGACGCCAGGTATGAGGTGGTGGTGCGTGAGGTGGTGCTGTGTGAAGTGAGGTGACGCCAGGTGTCACGGCTCACACTGGTGATAGAGACACGGGGTGATGAGGCATCACTCACACAGCCGCTGTAACACACTTGGTCAGTTCTCACATTCTTTATACATATATTGACCAACATGACACGGGCGGAGTATGGCACAGTCACGGACGTCTCGGGTGAGAGGAAAAACCAAAGTAAAAGACAAATGAATTCGGGTGTTTGTAGACCTGACTCAGGAAGGTTATACGAAGAGGGAAAGACAAAAGAAGGAAGCGAGTACCACAGCTTAGCTGGTCCAGGGAGAACTGTCGTGTAGCCGTTCCGACGGGTCAGCAGCCTCTGTGATAGTCGAGTCGGGCAAATTAACATTTGCCAGTGTCATAGATCTAGAATGTGTTCTTCAGTTAACATCACTGATCATGTGAACACCTGAGTCGTATATGTGAACAACGCAGGTCTTACGTCAGGTGCCAGGACGTCAACGATCCTTGCATAGTGGGGAGATATTGCTCCTTTGTGCCAGGACGTCAACGTTCCTTGCATAGTGGGAAGATATTGCTCCTCTGTGCCAGGACGTCAACGATCCTTGCATAGTGGGGAGATATTGCTCCTCTGTGCCAGGACGTCAACGATCCTTGCATAGTGGGAAGATATTGCTCCTCTGTGCCAGGACGTCAACGATCCTTGCATAGTGGGCAGATATTGCTCCTCTGTGCCAGGACGTCAACGATCCTTGCATAGTGGGAAGATATTGCTCCTCTGTGCCAGACGGTGTGAGGCACCGTATTCCAGTCTTGCTTTGGTGTAAAGGCTACAGGCGCAGCCGAGGCGTACGCCCCGGGGATAGTGCGACTCCTGCTAGCTGGTGTTCTTGGGGAGGAGGGTTAGGGAGGGAGGGCTGGGGGTGGGCGTCAATCAATTACGAGCGTCACGCTGGGCCGGTTCTACCGAGTCTTTAATTATTGCTCTATGATTGACGGTGAGGCAGAAGCTGGCAGTTAATTGTCGTGATAAACATTGGCTGGTCACCTGCAGGATTGATGGGCCAGGAAAGTGGCAGCTGGAGTCTTGCTTGCACCAGGAGGTTGCAAGGGGTGGGCGTGGCTAGAAGGGGTGGGCGTTGCTAGAGAGGGTGGGCCGTCTCCCGGCCCGGTGCGTCCCGCCCAACGTCCTGACGCCCTTCACCCTCCTCTCCTCAGGGTCCGTCTCAGTCCCCTGCCTGTGAACTCCTCAGACTTTCAGATTCCATTAATTTTCATAGAATGAGAGACAATAATTGCTTTCAGTTGACTCTCTCTCTCTCTCTCTCTCTCTCTCTCTCTCTCTCTCTCTCTCTCGTTTTATCTTATACGGTGAGCGTTATGCTCTAGCGCTGCTTCATGACCAAGTCTCGTCATAGGCACTCGTAGGTAGGTAGGTAGGTAGGTAGATACAGTTTCTTTTGTTCTTTTAATCACATACCAGACAAAGGTTCCACACCTGATCCCTCGCATGTGTCGTCTCATCAGCACACATCTCCTGCACAAATTTTTTCATTATTTTCATCAGTGTCATTGTGGCTGTGATGATGTATGAGGCCTTGGGCCAACGTGAGTGTCCTTCCTGCTCGCTTGCTCACTACAATTGTGCAGCTTCAGTCCTTTATACCCTCTTTACATGGGGCCCAGCTCGGAGCAATGGCCCTCCTCCCACGTCCCTCCACATAACTTCGTGTTAATGTTCCCTACCCGCTTCCAGCACTTCCTGACGCCATCCCGCCTCCCTAGCATGTCCTGACACTTCCCTAGTATGTCCTGACACTTCCCTAGTATGTCCTGACACCTCCTCAGCACTTCCTGACACCTCTGCAATACGTTCTAACACCTCGCCAGCACGTCCTGACACCTTCCCAGAACCTTATCCCGTTTTGTAGTTATTCATATACCCTTCCCAGCTATCCCAAGATATTTGCCCATACCCAACCTGACGTAGACACTGGGAGGGTCTTCGATGCGAGGCCTCCTGCCTCCCTGAAGACTTCGAGGGAGTCTTTCATATGAATCCTGCAGCTTCCCTATACACCTACAGTATCGCATGTGAGACTAAGTACACACACACACACACACACACAGAGCACCTCTGGGGACAAGGGGCGGGGGATATACTAATGGAAGCAGTCCGCCACCACCAGTGGGTGAGGGGGAAGCACCTGTGCGAATGGACAAAAGGGAGAGACGTGGTGACTGCCTCCGCAGTCTGGTGACGCTGACAACGTTAGGAAAATACGGCGAAGTTGGTGGTGATGATGATGGTGATAGTGGTGGTGGTGGTGTTGAGTAAAATGATGAGGTTAACGACAGTGAAGATGGTGAGGACAACTGATGATGATAAGAATAACGGGAGCGACAATGACGTTGAATATGACAGTGACAGATATCATACTGTGATGATGATCACCATCACAACCCACACCAGCATCTTCAACCATGGCGTTCTACAGGCGACAAAGATGGAACCCTTTTGCTGTTCCCTCTTGATAAATGGCGTTCTGGAGGCAACAGACCAAGTGAAGCACTTCTGACGTTTGGAATACGTGGCCCACCAGAACACTTACCAACCTTCAGGTCAAGGCCAACGCCAACTACGTAACCATCAACCTCCCCAAGACCTTCTGGCCACCTCCCACCCACAACTATCTCACCAAACCCCAACTCCCTCCAGGTTGTTCGTTCCATGGACGAAAAAAGTAAAAACAAGAGGAACGTCTACGTAACTCTCAGTCTCCCCAACCTCACTTATGCCTCCCCTGTTTGTTATCCTCATCCTTATCCACTACACAACAGACACTACAAGGTCATCCTTGTTCCCCCGCACATCTCTTGTCTACCAACACAGTGGAGACTGACCCTTCCAGCTCCCTCCAGTCATCACACTGACCCCATCCAACATCTCCGGATAAAGCTCCGACACCAGAAAGAACAGAAGAAAGACCAAGGAGAGGATGGGTTACTAAAGACTCATGCAGTTGGTGTCTGAATACGCATGGATGTATTAGTAAGACAGGAGGTATGTCTGAGAGGTGGAATCTGGATGTTCTGGATCTGATTGAATCTAAGGTGAAGGGCAAGGGGGTTGTGTGGTGTTGGGAATGTCCGAAAGATAAAATCTGGGTTGGTGTGGGGACGAGAGGAGAGAAAGAGGCGGCGCTTAGGAGGAAAGAGATAAGATATTGTGTTCAAGGACACCAGGAGGTGAGGTTAGGACTGATCTGGGTCAGAATAATAGTGGACTATGAGAGGGTCGTGACTGCAAATGCCTACGTAACTGGTAGCATAAGGAGTGAGGAGGAGAGATAACTTCTGGGAGGAGGAGGTGAGCAAGCACTCGGGAAATTTTGATGCAAGAGATCATCACGTGGCGAGTGATTTGAATACAAGAGTGGGTGATGTGACGGCAGGAGGGCATGGGGACCCAGGGTGAGCAGAAATGGGCCACAGCTCTCGAGTTGTGTGCTTAAAGATTAGTGAATAGAAGTATCTGGTTAGAAGCATATGTATACATAGTAAGTACACGAGGGTGATTGGCAATGGGAGTCAGAGGGCACTGCTAGATTCTTGGCTAGATGACTGGCGTGCAAAGACCAGACTGCTAGGTGTGTGTTGAGAAGGTCAGCAGTTGAGATGTTCCATCATTCTTTAGTGGAGGCGAGAGGGGAAGTTTGTCGTGGCGGAACGAAAGGAGGAAAAGGCATGAGTGTGAGGAGGATGGTGAAAGTAAGTGAGCTTGATAAAGAGGCTTGTGTGGAGAGACACCACGAAAAATAGAATGAAAAGTAACGCAAGATGAGACTAAATGAAACAAAGGAAGTGGACAAGAAAAAGGAAGGTATTTAGGGAAGCAATGTTTACATGTGCACGTGGGGTGTGTGGT